>JAAAKB020306528.1:0-15973 GCA_010014835.2 Apostichopus leukothele
CATTTTAACGAAGGCTTTTCTACTGACTTATAGATTCATTCTACACGAGCAGTGACTGATGCCCTTCATATAAACATGTCTCCATAATATCAAAGTTGCATTGAGAACCTTTGCCTCCCTTCATTGTCAAAAAAACCAAATGAAGACACGATAACCGCTATAGTTCCATGAAGCGTTTTTTTTATATTCACTCCAGAATTTTCCTTTCAAATAAATGCCATTCTTCACAGCCCCATCACATCTTCTACACTACTAATATCTAAAGACTCACGAGTTTGTACTTTGCGTCCTGATGGAGGGCGCCCTCTACGGCCAATCGCCACTCCTCCTCCCTCGTGGAGTCGTTGAATAAGAAAGCCTCTTTGCTGAGGTCTAGCTCCTGAAAGCCGATCGCGTACATGTCCGGCGGTAAGGCGTCGCTGTACAACCAATCGGTGAGCGACTCTCCCGCATTCTGACCGTTAACATTCCAAGTACCTATAAATAACCTGCGGGAATGTCGGAATTGCCAATTTAACAACGAAAACAACAACAACAGCATCTTTATCCAGTTTTACGGTCAACACTCATGCATACTAATCATAACACCGCTACAAGGTGTCACATTTATTCATTGTTAGCACGTTTGCTTTTATTAGTGCTAGTAGTTGTAGTGGCCTCGTAGATACCTTCGTAATTTTTGATTTACTATGAAGGATTTTAAGAAACGTTGTAGATTGAAAGTTGTTCACAGTTTTGGTTTGGTAGATGGTTTAACGTGATTTAGACAACACACATTACGACACGAAAGAACAAGTAAAGACAGTGCACCATGGAGAAAGATTTGTTTTGACTGTATTTCTGTAATGTAAAAATTACAGTGATGATGTCATAACTGTAACCGAGTAATCGCAGAGCTATGCGATTAAACCACTACAAGGAAAGAGTCTATCAGCTCTACTACACTGCATGCAAATAACCTGATTGGGACATCAGAATACTTATACTGCTGGTTCGCGTGCATCAATGTCAGAAGATGTAGCTAGTAGCTTGCTTAATAAACTAATTTGCAGATGTAACAATCTGGAACTGAAGTCATTGCCAATCTGAGGCCAAATCGAGAGGCAGCTAACTGGCTAGGCTATTAAAACTATCAGATAATCGAACGTGCTCTTCTACTGTATTTCATATGCCTCACAGGGTTCATGGCCGGTCGGAGTAATCTGAGAAAATATTCTGAGAACCTTAATCATGGATATGAAGGGAAACCATCACACATTTAAAGATATGCCATAGGAAGATTACCATGGAGGGTGGAGGAGGCATTAGCATTCTTTGGAAGCTGGGACAGATAATATATCTGGTCAAAATGGTTTCATTTACCTGAAAGGTTCTAGGTAGGTATAGTCCCCCTCTCGCCTCTTCAGGACTTCCTCCCTGATTCCGGCAGGAGTCACGATTCCTGTATACGCAGTGACCTCAGAGTACTCCTCTCCAGGGTTACTGTCAGGGGAAAAAAGAGAACGTTAAAGATGATAACATTCCACGATTGTCGACAAGATGGGTCAAAGTCGAACTAAAAGTTACGATTAAAAAATGCCAGCGCTCGGTGTTCAAACAATTGAAAGCAGCTGGCTCTAATGAGTTCAACAATTTTGATATTGTGATATCATTTTAACTTAACATATCGAGCAATTTTGGGAGTCACCATGTAGTCTCTTACATATTTGCGAACCTTCTTGCATCAATTCAAACGAACTGCATAAAAACTTATTTTCATATTGTACATGTCAACAGATTACTGCATAAAACTTATTTTACATATTGTTTATATCAACAGATTAGGAGCAAAACAAATACAAAACAAGCAACAAAACAAACAAACAAACATCCAAAGAAACAAAAACAGACAGTATAATGTCTATGTCAGAAGCAGTAAATCGGGTAAGCTTTTACTTACAGGTCATCAACATTGTCCCCAAATATACTACAAATTCAGATAAATGGTCATCCATGACCAATTTCTAACAAGCAGTTTTACTGCCACTCAAAGCGTACATGCAGACACTGCGACACCTAATTGTCTAACTTTAACATTCCTGAATGTCTGTGAAACACAACCCCCAGGGAAGTACTTTTGAAAGCTTGTAGTAATTTTTAGCATGCTAAAATCTCGGTGGGGGGGGGGGAAGGGGGGGGCAATACCGTGGCCTTTAACATTGACACTTTAGTGTACTGTGTGACCAGTTAACAACAGTCTCTCATACAATTTTGTGCTCGCTTGCATGCATGCCCACTACACGACTTATCATATATAAAATTACAATTATGTGTAATACTTACTCATCTGCTATCTGATCTATGTAAAACTTGCTGCTGGGTAGCTTCTGAGGGCGGGGCGGTGGCAGTTTGGGTGGCTGGCTGTTTGGTTTGTAGTAACTGTCCTCAAACCTCATGGCATCTTTGCCTTTGTCCAGCCTGTCTTCATCTAAGAGGATAAAATGACAAAGAGATGCACAACATTTCTTCAATTTCCAAAATAAGTGCAACTTTTTTTTGGAACAAAACACAAAAAACACTGGGGTTGCCTGATACATTTTAAATAAAAATAATTGAATAACCAGAAAATTCTACCATCAACCATCCCTCCCCGCCAAAGACCCTTCCGCCCCCCCGCCCCCACCTCCCACCCCTTTTGAAAAAAAAATCTTACTATGCTCAGTTTATAAAATGGTATAGAAAATCAATTGCCAGTTCTAGGAAGGGTATTTCAATAAACAAGGAATAATGACTTCAAAAGTTTTCCAAAATAATTATACTGAGAAGTCACATCCCAGTGACTAATCAAACTGTTGCAAGCTTGCGAGCTATCTTCAAGAATAGCTGAGAAATGTAACAAACAAATAAGTCTTAAAAATCTGTGAATATCTTAAATATAATAGCCGACTGCAAAGACTGAATGTCACCCAACCTGATCCAACCATCGTTAAAACAAAAATCTTGGATAGGTCTTGCAGCATGCATGAGATTGGCTACCACTGATCAATATCGTCGGTCGGCGACACAGCACATGTAGCATTTCCCCGACTGACAGTCAGTTGGCAGTGTTCGGCAAATTTTTAACTACCAATGCCCAAATTTCAACGAATGTTACTAACCACGAGTAAGTAATTTTGCATTTGACTTTTAATACATGAGGGAGGTCAGGGGTCATTCAGACTGTTGGTATCAGTCGAGAGACGATGGTTCTCGATCAGAATCGAAAACTAGATCGAGAGGGTCGAGTCGAGTAGGGTCGTTTTCTGTCACGGCAGTGTGCGGCAAGCTTAGCGGTAATTAGGAAGCAGAAGAAAAATGCAAAGAGGAGGAGATGATGTTTCCTCTACCTGAAGATGATGATGAGGATGAGGAGGATGAAGTAGAAGAGGAAGATGACTGGCGCAGAGGGTGACCTAAAAAAAAACAGAATTTAACGATGACCGATATGATTGCAAATCGAAACGATAGAAAGACTTTTTGAGAAAAGTTGCATATTTATTACAGATTTATGCATTTTTATCAAGTTTTATCGCAATAACAAAACTCATAACATAAGCACATGAATGGATAAAGACTTTTTCAGAAAAGTTGCACATTTACAGATATATGCATTTTAATCAAGTTTTATCGCAATAACAAAACTCAAAATAACATAAGCACATATCTGGGTACCATTACATCTGAGGAAGTAACATATTTGGTTACATCAACAGTATTCGGCAGCTCCTACCTTCCCAAACTTTTTAATCCAATATAGAAAAATATGTTTCACACAATGTTGATGTATTGTTCTATTACATCACTGGCAGTAAAACTTTTTTTTAATTTTTTAAAACTAAATTTCATCCATTTTTAGTGTGGTACAGGTAGACTGAAGACCGCTTTTTTTTCGAGTAACTTTAACTTTTCCTCAATGGTTGATTTCTGTACCTTAAAACTGTAGCAAATTCGGTTAAAAAATGATGCTTCATTGTTATTGACAAATAGAATTAAATATTAGCTAAGACCTTACTAAGATGATATTATAATAAGGAAGAGAATTAAAAATCACGGAGGTTTTTCCTGAGTTCTAATTGGTAATTTATGCAGTATAAAGACAATAGGGATATTCTGCAATAAAAATTCAAATATAATTTATCAATCCACTTTGCACTTACACAAAATCCTCCCCATATATGTACCAGTGTTACTTCAGAATATCTCAAAAGTTTTGAACAGGTACTAAATTAACATAATACTGTACTAAGTACTACCAAACCTAAAAAATGCAACAATTTTCCGGAGCCAGAGCAAAATCACCTAAAGACCAATTTATTTTGTCTGAAAGGGGGCAGCCCAAAGACAAATTCATGCAGACTGACTAGACAGACAGACAGACAGACATATAGAACAATATCAACCAACAAACAAAGTTTCCATCAGACTAACTTTCTAGCTTCCTAGAGTATTCTCACCGACAGATATGAAACGGCAACACGCTTCCAAAAATCTTTACGTTCATGATTTCCTTCGATGTGGAACGAACCGAAAGATTAAACCAAAGCCCACTTAACGTGCTGACAACTGCCAATGATCATTAGTCGAAGAGACGAAAGAATATTTGCGAGGAAAAGAGAGTGACAAACGATACATCCAAAAAAGGATTATAAACGAAGCAGAAAACCAGAGCAGACAGATGACATGCTTTAACACGGACGGGGTGCAGCAAGTAAGTTTATTTTTTGTTTTTAAGAACTAAAACTATACTCAAAGTAAAGTCGGACAGTAGGGATAATAATAGAACAGAGAAGTCACAGTGACTGGCACAAAGTTTAAGAATTAAAGTTGGAAATAACTTTCAAAGTTTAATGAAATCCTTGACAATATTTTAATAGCATTCATAATCTTTTTGATGTCATTTGAGGCAAATGACACTTGCATACAGTTTGATACTCAAAAAGTGTTTTTCAAACAAAATATATATATGCACTGATCCTTGTGAATACTGTATTTCACCTCAAATGACCTTTGACGAGTGAGAAAAAGTGAGAGCGTATCATTCTTGACAACTTTGTTAACCGAGTCCATGAAATAGGCTGCCATAGGTTGTACTGTACAACGACTTATGTCCGATCATAATCACATTTTGATAAAATTCTAGATACAGAAAAAAGACGACGTGTTCTGACTGACTCACTGACACATTTCAAATGTATTCCAAGGGTAAATCGGCAAAACGATTGATAATACAACAGTAAAAATTTGGAAGAACATCTCCCATGAAGACATCACAGACTCCCTACTGTGATCCACTTTCTGGGAATATGGGTGGGCTAAGCCAGTTAAAATAGGTTTAACACAGTCAAATCTTAACCAGATCTCGATTTAGGGACAAGATAACCAAGACGAGCTTTTTCAACTAACAGTGTGAAATCATATTTCTCTTAAAGATAAATTGTTAGATTAATCTGCCATCTGAATATCACTTTAGCCGTTTAGGTCCCTGGTATAATACCAGGGTATTCAAACTTTTTTGGCTAGTTGACCCCAATTTTCGCCTTCATCATCTTCGCGACCCTCTAGTTGTGGATTGGGGAAGGAGGTTTCATGAGACAGAAGTTTCCCCCTTACCATCTGAGAACTTCTTATATGATGAAGGGTACTTCATTGAAAAATGGTGTTATATTTTGCAACTTTCTGAAGTAGACTCGTTTATTTTTACATAAAACATTGGCAGGTTTTTTCCAACTTCCAAATTTTTGGAGCGACCCTTCATATATTTCTTTTTGCGAACCTAGAAAGGTAAGCCCCCCCCCCACCCCCAGTTCAAATAGCAGGTCTCCACATTATACAGTAGCCACTTGGACGGGTATCAACATGTCCAGCAAAATAGCCCTTTACAACTCGCTGTGAAGTAAAATTTTAAGGCCACTAATAATGGACTAAGTTGTAAACATAATACATCAATGAATTTTGGTATTTGATCAGCACAAATCCTAAGTTGTGTCTTTGGAAACGGTATTTAGATTTCTTACTTGAGGTGACTTGTCTCGGCTTGGGAGGTGTCGGGTGAATGTACTCTGAGAAGTCTTGACGAGGAGCCGAGGAGTTCTTTGGGGGACTAGCCGCGAGGTTTGCGTAGGGGTTGCTCTCCACGGAGGCGTCCCTAGGGGGCGAAGATCCCTCTCTGGTCATGGTAGCGTAGTCCGATTCGGGCATGGCGGCGTAAGTGTCGAAGAATCCCCCATCCATGGTGGCCGCCGTGAGGTTGATGAAGTCCCGATGCATTTCGCCGGGGCTGAGGACTGATTGACTCCGGGGCTGGGGCGGCCTCGGTGCGGGCCTAAGCGGGATGAGGTGGGTGGTCGCCACCGTCTGTCGGTTCTTCCTGGGTTCTTCAAGGCTCGCGTTAAATGATGTCATTCCAAACGGGTCGGTAGTGGGCTCCTTGACTTGCTTCGCCGGTTGCATTCTGGACTGGTACACTTTTATCCAACCGAACTGTGGTGAAATACCTCGCTTTATTTTTTCAAAATTAGCTGGAATATGCGGCGAAAAAAGGGAATGAAAGAATGAAAATGTCAGGACTGACATGGCTGAAAATGTGAATATATTCATGTGTATATATTGCATGTTATATGAAGAAAAGCATGGTACTGTAATATTGTCCGTGAAATGGGCTTTTTGGTTGCGTGCAAAGATTTGGATTTGATTAATATAATACATGAGTGTATCTTTTTCTTCGAGTGGAAACTGCGGTAAGTGAAAGAGACATAAAACTGTCAGTTAAGAGAGAAGCAAAAAAAAAATAAATCAACTCCCCAGGCTCGTAGCAAAAAGTAAACTGTATCGAGGTCAGTACCACTAGCTACTACAATCTACTGTACACCTCGTGTACAGTATATTAAATGTGTCAGGGGCGGGGGGAACAAAACAAGGTGGGGGTAGATATATTTAAATCTAGAAGCTTGTAGGGAAAGGAAGTAGAACTAGCCACTTCACACTAATATAGCACACACGGTGGTCTGCATATTACTGTAAGGGAGAGTAGGGACGGTTTTATTTGAGGAACTATACAGAAATGATAGTTACTCTGCACAGTATGACTGGACATCACACTGTGGCATAGTACTCTTGTAGAAATGCAATATCCAAGCTCTCAAATAAAATTATGACCATTGCTTTTGTTTTCAAAGAGTATGTGAAGCACGTTACCATCACAAGTATTCTTTTATAATAGTTAACAATTAGGCAGGCTCAATGGATCTATCAAAATATTGATGCAGTTCCTTCTATTACTTCCCATACATATTACATACATACATACATACACACACACATACACGCATAAGTACATACATACATACACACATACATACATAAATGAAGCATCATATAAAAAATACAGTCAAATAAAAAGACACTTCAGATTTCTGTGTGCAGTACAGGTGTGTACTTGGGAACATATCCAAACTAAAAATCATACTGAAACAACGTTATACTGTACCTAATGGGCCATGCACACGATATTAATTCGTTTCGATTAAATGGGGATATTCCCCTGACTGGAACAAAATTTGGTTGTTTTAAAAACGTTGCTCTTTGGTCAAAACTACATCCTGACGGTAGTCTAAATCGTGGAGACATAATTTGATAAAATCCTAATGAAGTTTGATGACTGCATCATGCAACAGCATAATTAATAAGGACAATCTCCTCCCCCGTCTTCATAATGTACAGATAATTTATGCAACAGCATAATTAATAAGGACAATGTCCTCCCCCGTCTTCATAATGTACAGATAATTTATGCAACAGCATAATTAATAAGGACAATGTCCTCCCCCATCTTCATAATGTACAGATAATATATGCAACAGCATAATTAATAAGGACAATGTCCTCCCTCGTATTCATAATGTACAGATAATTTATGCAACAGCATAATTAATAAAGACAATGTCCTCCCCTGTCTTCATAATGTACAGATAATTTATGCAACAGCATCATTAATAAGGACAATGTCCTCCCCATCTTCATAATGTACAGATAGTTTATGCAACAGCATAATTAATAAAGACAATGTCCTCCCTCAACTTCATAATGTACAGATAATCAAGCATAATTAATAAAGACAATGTCCTCCCTCGTCTTCATAATGTACAGATAATTTATGCAACAGCATAATTACTAAAGACAATGTCTTCCCTCATCTTCATAATGTACAGATAATTTATGCAACAGCATAATTAATAAGGACAATGTCCTCCCTCGTCTTCATAATGTTCAGATAATTTATGCAACAGCATAATTAATAAGGACAATGTCCTTGTCTTTATAATGTACAGATAATTTATGCAACAGCATAATTAATAAAGACAATGTCCTCCCTTGTCTTTATAATGTACAGATAATTTATGCAACAGCATAATTAATAAAGACAATGTCCTCCCTCGTTTTCATAATGTACAGATAATTTATGCAACAGCATAATTACTAACTTAGACAATATCCTCCCTCATCTTCATAATGTACAGATAATTTATGCAACAGCATAATTAACAAAGACAATGTCTTCCCTCATCTTCATAATGTACAGATAGTTTATGCAACAGCATAATTAATAAGGACAATGTCTTCCCTCGTCTTCATAATGTACAGATAATTTATGCAACAGCATAATTAATAAAGACAATGTCCGCCCCCATCTTCATAATGTACAGATAATTTATACAACAGCATAATTACTAAGGACAATGTCTTCCCCCATCTTCATAATGTACAGATAATTAATGCAACAGCATAATTAATAAAGACAACGTCCTCCCTCGTCTTCATAATGTACAAATAATTTATCCGCTGAGGACGACAATTTTTTTTAACAACTATACTTGCAAGTTGATGATATTCTAAACTGGAGAGAACATAGACAAAGAAGCACACATTCCATATTATGTACTACCTTATATCATGTCGCCAAAAACCAAACCAAAATATGATAATTTAGCAAACTAATTAATGTAAAGGTCTTGATGAATATCTCCCATGATGACATCACAGGTCACCGACTAATCTTGTTTACTACCCACTTCCTGTTGTTAGGAAGGTCTGAAATCTGGTCAAAAGAAATATTCAGTAAATATTCAAAACAACCGTACCATTAACTGTAGAGTTCTGAACGAGATACTGAAACGAAGTTTGCAACTCCAGATTGGTGAATATACAATTGACACTTCCATATAGGTATACACACTGTAAGTGACTCACTGTTTGCCAGGGGAACATCAACTATGGTGACTGAATTTAATTTTTTTATCCTTCAGTTTACTAAGGATTTTAGTTTATAACATACAAAACATGCACGAGATTAAATAGATAAGGTACCTGGATAAGTCGTCCTAGTATGGTGTTTTAAATTCCGAAAAAATCGACAGCTTAATGAACAAGAACATTGATGTGCAAAGCATAAACTCTTCAATATATGGTACAGCATTGATGTATCAGTTCAATTGATGCAAAAATGATAAATGATCTACTTTAAATCAAACAAAAATGGACAACCTTTGCTTCATGTATGAGGAATTTGGACTGATAAAGCAACGTACAACAGGTCACAAATTATGTATTAAAATCCAATGTGTTGAACTCGGTACTGTACAACACAAGTGTATAGTTCACCCAATACATCCATTGTACCACGCAACGTTGTGATATCTTAGCAATGTAAACTAAAGTATAACATGAAAATAAACAAATAAAAAATTAGGTTAAGTATTAAACAGTTACTGAATATAACAAATCTCTAGGGGTTAAATACCATGAGGACACTTACCCAGGACTCTGAGAGTAACAAATCCAATCCAATCCCCCTTAAAAAAGTACTCTTGCACATTGAGAAGCAATTGAACGTTATCCTGTTTGGATGTCGTACGTGACTTAAAACACAGCTTCTTACATTTCAAGTTTCACTTCAATAGTACACATGAATGCATAATCCTTACTTATATCCTAAAATATTCCAACTCTTGACTGAAATTCTAGTAAAAGTGAAAGTCGCTCAATGAGAAAGTTAAATACATGTACATGTTCACTAACTTAACAAGCAATCGAAATTTATCCGACAGAAATATAATCCCAAGGTCCTTTCGGGTTTCTGAGATCTGTCATCTTCTCGCACGAACCATCTCAATGTACTTCTTCGGGATTCACTGAAACTACACATGAGCACGACAAGGTGGCTGAAACACTGGCTCATTAAACAAACCTAATTAAACCTGACAATCGAATGAGACAATTCAACGATCGAATGAAATGCAGATGACAGAGCTTGGTAATTTAAACAGATTATATAAAAACATGAAACGGTTCCCCACCTGAGATGCATTCCTTCACATTGGAAAAGAAATGTAAAGCTCTCTTATCGTTCTCGACATCGACTTCAAGTTTCTTGACACTTGTGGACATGGTCACTCTCTGTACTAAGACGCGAGATCCATTGCCATCGGGCGGTGCTAACGGAAGTAAGAGGAAAAACAAAATACTAAAATAACAACGCCTGGAGGAAAAAGACATATTTTGTTTGGCTTTAAGCCAATTGCTGTAGAGACTAATAAACAACATTTATGCGAGGCGAATATATGGAACATTGCAAATGCTAGTATGCACAATTGCCCAGGGTACTGAACATACACATATATATAGGTAGAAGGCAATTCAAGGCATACACTACTAAACATGCTATGTACAGTCTACATAGTCCTAACCTACAAAGCATACACTGACATAAATAGTGTGGATTTTTCAATTGTTGGTGTTTGCTTTCATATTCTATGATTTTGAATACAATTGAGTAAATATTGCAGTTCATTTTTAATTTTTTTTACCCACAAATTTTTATATAGTTTTTATGTGTGACTTTGTGTGTAAAAATCATACACTGGTTGTCTTAAACAAAAGAGCATTAATATTACCAACACCTTGCATATATTTTCAATTAGTAAACGTTACTAACGGACTCGTTATCACGACTGTGAACCAAGAGACAACAAACTAACTCATACTAACCAAATATTAATCCGTATAAGACAGTTCTTACAACAGACTTCAATCAATCCCGAATTAAAAGCAATATCAGATATATACGTTTAGTATGCAGAAGAGAAGGCAAATACCTTAACCGATCTTCCAAACACTACTGATGCTGTTCGGTATTACTGTTCATACTTTCCTGCTTAGAAAATCATGCAAATGTACAGTTGCTGACACTTAATCGACCTTAAAATCATTCGATGGTCAATTATTATTCAACTGTGATATCGGCAATTCAACAACCCATATTTTTGTTTTTTTGTTAATGACATTCACTGCCATTAAGCGTACTTTTACTTTCAATGCATCAAATGTCAGTGTGCAATGACGTATGACAACCCAAAGTTCTACTTAACAGTTTGAAGGGATTTCTGCGAAAGCGACCCTTTGTACTGACTTTTCTCTCTATTTTTTTTTTTTTTAATCATGCGTGAGGCAATTCATTTGTAATGTTATACAATGAATCACAACAATTCTTCATAATTTGGTAAAGATTAACAATACTTAGTCAAAACTGAAACCTCATGGTCATGTACTTTAATTGGTTTGAATAGTCAACTTTCAATTTGAGATAATGATAATTTTTTTCCACATTTGCAAAAATTGCTAGCAATTTGTTAATGTGATTTGACAAATAACATTTTGGATTGGCTGTTCGACAAGACAATTGTTTGAGAATGAGTCTTTTTTTTTACTCGCTAATTAGACTTCATTTGTTGAACAAATTTGACATAGTAATCACGTCAGTAGAGCTTTATAAATGCACTCATGCCACAGGCAATTGTACTTATAATAATAATAATCAGCAGTTGTTTTTATGATGTTTAAGCGACCACAAATGTGGGAGAAACCCGCAAGGGCTTATGGAGTACAACTTACATGTCTGGTGGCTTCCAATCCAACATTTTAACTCAAAACTTGGAATCTTTGCGATTTAGAAAGTCATTTTAGATGGAAAAACCATAGATTGCTCTTGGATGAAAAACCAACATTACTATGACTCGGTCAGGAATAGAACCCGGAACCTCGTGATTGCTAAGCCTCAAGTCATTGCTTCAAATGCCACTGCCTTTATTCACTTGGCTACAGCACTTGTATTCATGCCACAGGGAATTATACTTGTCTTCATGCCACGCAGAATTGTACTCATATTCATGCCACAGAATTGTACTCATATTCATGCCACACAGAATTGTACTTGTATTATTGCCACACAGAATTGTTCATATTCATGCCACAGAAATGTACTCATATTCATGCCACAGTGAATTGTACTCATATTCATGCCACACAGAGTTGTACTCATATTCATACCACATAGAATTGTACTTGTATTCATGCCACAGGAAATTGTACTCATATTCATAACACATACAGTTGTACTCATATTCATGTCACAGGGCATAGTACTTGTATTAATGCCACAGGGAATTGTACTCATATTCATGCCACATAAAATTGTACTCATATATTCATTCCACATAGAATTGTACTTGTATTCATGCAATTGGGAATTGTACTCATATTCATAACACATACAGTTGTACTCATATTCATGTCACAGGGAATAGTACTGTACTTGTATTAATGCCACAGGGAATTGTACTCATATTCATGCCACATAGAATTGTACTCATATTCTTTCCACATAGAATTTGTACTTGTATTCATGCCACATGGAATTGTACTAATATTCATGCCACAGGAAATTGTACTCATATTCATGCCACAGGTAATTGTACTTGTATCCATGCCACATAGAATTGTACTTGTATTCATGCCACAGGGAATTGTACTCATATTCATGCCACAGGGAAGTGTACTTGCATTCATGCCACATAGAATTGTACTTGTATTCATGCCACAGGATATTGTACTCATATTCATGCCACATAGAATTGTACACATATTCATGCCACAGGGATAGTACTTGTATCCATGCTATTAGACCACTTTGTGTACATTAGTCAACCCTTTCAATTGAACCCTGTTTTTGTTGGCTGTCTTTCTGCAACTACTTAAACAAACAGGAACTCTATAATTGATGTTTTCCACAGCAAATCAAACCTTATTAAAAAGCTGATATTTTCATCCTATCATCAAGGATACGGACAATGTCCCATTCGAAAGCAGCTTGCAATACAATCCGTAAACCTTTTGTGTTCAGAGTTTTGTCATCATTCATTTATTTATCTGCTCCAAGATCACAACTTATTTGCTAGCAAGGTTGCTGTAATGGTATTTTACTATTTCACTACTGGTATTATCACCCATAGGTAAAATTTTTACATATTTTGTTGAATTAATGTGGCATCAAAACGGATCATTAATACCTCAATCTGATGGTCAACTGAGTGCCTTCTATTTAAAGCTAACTGTATGTCAACATTTAGCATGTATACAAGAATGCCCACAACAATAGTAACTTAAAAGTGGACACAATCCTTCCCTGCTTTTGCACGTTTAAAATTTCAAAAACTAGGAGAAAAAATCAAATGCAACATTAAATCTGAACGTGCATGTATGCTAACTTGTCCTGCATGCAAAAGAAAAGATTGAACAAAGGAAATATTTAACTGAAATGTTTCTATTTTCTGCACATTTGACAGACAGACACACCGAGACAGCCACAACCGGATTGCCCCACTGCCAGACACACCCTGACAGACCCACCCAGACAGCCACAACCGGATTGCCCCACTGCCATGTCCAACCCCAAACAAAAAATTTGCGATACTCACATTTTCTGTATTTAAAATCTCCTCTGATAGGTAGCACGGTTTCTACGATTAGTTGATCCGCTGATGTCAGTGGCTCGGCAACATATTTGTATAAGAACAGTCTAAAAACATAAAAAAAGTCAAAATTCTCAGCAAAGATGATATATATGGTGTTAAATAGAATGAGGTACCTACGATATTTTTCTTACCATATGTTTTTACCATATTTTCTTACCCACTATATGCTAATGCAGGATAATGAACTTTTACCCACTATGTGCTAGTGCAGGATATGGTACTTGAACCCACTACATGCTAGTGCAGGATAAGGTACTTTTACCCACAATATACTAGTGCATGATATGGTACTTGAACCCACTATATGATACAGTAGTGCAGGATAAGGAACTTTTACCCACTATGTACTGTAGTAGTGCAGGATAAGGTACTTTGTACTCATACTCCTACCCAGTTGAATTCTACTTATGCCGGTACCCCATATTGGTACCCAGTGTACTCGTAGTCATATTATTGTATTTGTACCATGATTTGCCAAAGTAAATTGAAATGCCTGGCTTATCACCATAAGTCACTGTAAGGCAACTTGTATGTTTTAACTAGCAAACCAATGTTTGCTTCATTATAACGATGAGATCTTCACCAGCTTTCCCTTTTGAAAGAGAAAGTCCCCTCGAAAATCCCCTCGCGAGGTTATTTAGCATTTCATGTTTGTTGCCACTTTGCAACTTTGTCATGGACAGAACGGATATATTGTTATGAAAAGAAATATGACAACTCATAAATGGCTGATCGTGGGTGCTAATAAATCTGACAGGACTTTCCCCTGGCATTGTATAAATTTATAAATAACAACGAAATTAATTTTGAATAATGCAAAAAGTTTTATACTACTCACCCCTGCTCAGCCTCAATCGATGCCCCCGAGCTGACAAGGGCAAGAACGTGGTGACCTCTCGTCCCAGAATTAACAACCGTACATTTGATACAGTAATGGTCAAAGGTCAAGGAAAGCAAATTGGTGAAAGGCAATACATATAAAACAAAGACATTGTGCACACTGAAAGTTACAAAGCAAATGTAACCAAATTGACACAGAATTCCAGAGCTTGTGATTGCTTTTTTTTTTTTTTTTGTCCCCTATATTCAAGACATCTCATTAGCATAAATCATTCCTTTAAAGCGCATCGAACGACTTTTGTTGGAGTCTGCGCTATATAAGACTAGTTATTATTATTATTATGAAAGTCATGCATGCAAAGTTTCACATACCAAGCAAAAGTTCACACTTTATGCTATGCTAAATTCCTATATATATTGTTATTAAATTCACATTAGCCACCCCCCCCCAAAAAAAATGGGGAACATATGTGTCCAGCTGGGAGGTGGGATATATGCAAGTGTTTTTCTAGTGGCATTTTCCCTGTTACGATCAAATTTGTGATATTCCAGACCATTTAAAGTACCTATTAATGCGTTCCCACAACTTTACCTAGCACAAAAGCCAGTCCAGTGGGTTATAAATTTCCACTTGAAGCCTTGCAAAGAAGTTAAACCAAGACCTTGTTGTATCCTGTGAGTAATGTCACTTATTGTACAGTCTGAAACATACGTATAATACAGGTAAAGTCGAACAACCTTTTACCAAGAAATAGAACGCAAGAGCACACGTCGGTGAATTTAATGAACTTCAGCTCGTGGTACACACAACTTCACCATGTACACACAAAATGCCACCAAGTCCTGGAGGTTGCGCCTCCCAAAATTGTCTAGAAATAAACGTTGCTGAGATCTTGTTCTATCTTATAAGACATTGACTTATTGTTAAGCATGACACACATATTTTTTAATGACAGAAACATCAACAAAAGAACAGGAAATGAAATGCTAGAACAGCAAAAATTTGGGTTTCATCAGCCTGCATGTGAAATCTATTGTTTGCAGGACCTTGTATACAATGTGTAAAAGTAAGTTGGCCTGACGTTTCGATCCTAGCAGGATCTTCTTCAAAGGATAAATGACAAGCGAGGGTGCTAATAAATGACAAGCGTGGGTGCTTGTCATTTATCCTTTGAAGATCCTGCTAGGATCGAAACGTCAGGCCAACTTACTTTTACACATTCTCTTACACAGGCTCTTTAGTGGATAAG
>JAAAKB020306638.1:0-15970 GCA_010014835.2 Apostichopus leukothele
TCTTTAAATGTCAAACAAAACAAGCTTTTGCAAGCAGTTACTGATATTCCTAAAATAAAGTCACATTAAATGAATATGAAAGTAAATGTACTTCTGGAATATCTCATTGTGTAATCTTCCTGGATTCCCCTCTAACAGGAAACATTGAGTACGTTAGACTATGCACACAGGGCCAAGCATATCACCAACAGGCCAGAGGTCAACCAGAAACTGACGAAGAAAGCTCTAATCAAGGTTAGTTGTTTATTTTTAGTTTGTATTTTCTAAGGCCTTCAGTACATGTACTGAAGAGATGAGGTACTACATTTGATTGAGAGTGTGTGTAAACAATGATACCAAACTTGATGCTCACCTAATACCCCTTTTGATACTGCATTCAAACTTCTAAATTAGTTTTTCTCAATCTTGTCAACTTCTGAGTGAGCATTTAAGTGAACAGTTTACAGAAACCATTTTCCAAGGTTTCTTAAAAGTACCTCAAAAGTAAAATTGTCAAAATTGATTGAATAGTCAAATTTATACGTTTTCCTCTATTTTTTATGTATTATATTTAAAACAAACAACTTGAGTGTTGCTACTTGCTAACATGTGTAAGGAAATTGTTTAATTGTCCATACATTTTGATGGCACCTTTACTTTTTTTTTATCGATACTCCACTGTATATATGCAATCAAACAAAACATTTCTCATTTTTAGGAATACACAGAGGAAATTGAGAGACTGAGGAGGGATTTGGTTGCTGCAAGAGAGAAAAATGGAATCTATATCTCAGAGGAAAATTATAGGTTAGTGGGTGTAATGAAATGATGTATGTATATATACGCCATTGCAGGCTGGTTTATTATGAGATATGTTGCTTGGTTGATAATTGTGTACATTGGTAGTGTCTTGATTAATGATAGCAAATCATAATAAAGCATGTGGATAACCCTGGTCATGCCAAACTATCTGTACCAACAAAGCTGATTGCTAACTAGGCTCTCTTTGCATTGAATTTGATTGATTGATTCATCAAAGCTATGAAGTATTTGGTCTACTTGGCCATTAATTGACAAAGAGCAGTTTACAGACAGTTGACAAAATATGTGTACACTTTGGGGAAGGGGGGTGGGGGTTACCATCTCCTTTCATGGTTTAACAACCTTGCCAATCATCCAAATCACATTTGCGTGAAATTCATGGTCTTTGCAGGAAATTACCTAGCAAAACATAACAAATTAAAGAAAACAGCAGAACATTCACATTGTCTTTTCATTGGAAAGTATCTTTATGTATGAGGGGTGCTTTGTTATCTGCTTAGTGAACAGAAGCAGCAAATCATGTGTAGGCTACTATCAAACATGTTCGTAAGAAAGTCAATTTTCCAACCCTGCCCCTTTTAAGATTTGATTGCCAGTATATGAAATGTCAAAAGCAGTTTTGATTATGGATTTATGAAAGTTAAATCCCATATATTGTCTTTGCAGAGCAATGGAAAACCAACTTGCTTCTCAAGATGGCAGTATTAAGGATTTTCTAGAGAAGATAGAGGCTCTGGAAGGAGAAATTAGAAAGGTGAGCCTACAGAAAGTAATTTTTTAATTCACAAAATGCTATGCTGATAAGATCAAAGTGCTATACAAGTGTAAAGATGTATCTAGCAGGTTTTGTACACAGGAACCGTAGAGTTTTATGACGGGCACTATTTAGGACCTTCAAAAGTGCTACACAAACTTTGAACACTTATTATTCTGTGACCTATCTGTATAGGGCTATCTTAAAGGTAATGTCCTGATTTTAATCTGCACTCTGTGTTCCATTATCAACAATGTTCCCTTTAATGACATTATAATGCTGAGGTATAACTTCTTTTATACAGGAATTAGCCCTTGCAAAGAATGAGCAAATTAAATTTTTTGCTTGTCAACAACCACAGACAGAGCCTTGTTGGTAAACACAGAGTTGGGTCTGGTGGACTTTGAAAATACGAGTCGTTACACAAATACATAGAGCTTTATTGAAGTTCTGTGACATACGTTTCTTGTTTAATCTCATTATTTAAACATTTAGGTTAATGAATTATTTGATGAAACAAAAGCCGAGTTGGAAGAAAGAACCGAACAATTGGATTTGACGAAGAATCAACTGGATGAGACCACTGATAACTTAAGAACTACAGAGAAGGTAAGCTACAAATTAGACAAATTAATAATGCATTTCAAATGTGACACAGTACATAATATGGAGTCACAACTTAAAGGGCATGTTCACAAACATACTGGATTCAAAGTTTGCCTTCTATTGTTTTTGGGGCGGAGATGGAAACTTGTTAGCAGTTGTAATCAGTCTTAACCATGATGATATCAATAAATTATAGCTCTTCATAAACATTCCTGGTGATTTTTGCATGCAATACCTGCATGTTATTTTTGATACAGCTTCATTTAAAGTTTAAGAGTTAGACATAACTTGATTTTGAAATTTGAATCCAGCTATCTATATCTCAGAATGACGTTTTGATATTGAAATACCTATATTTTAATTATTCTTTTATATTCGGTAACATATAATATTATTTTCATGAGGTCTGCGGTGCTACTCTTGTGTAAAGTTTGCAAAGTAGTTTAATGATTTCAATCTCATGATATGCCCTTTAGAATCTCAAGGATACAACTCAAGACAGAGACGAACAACAATATCTGGTCAAGAAACACGTGGAGACTGAAGTCGTCTTGACTGACGATGCCAAGAAGGTGAAGAGATCAATTGTTTTAATGCCTGCCTTCAATTCTAGAAGTAATCGATAATTAATGTAAATTAATTGATTTAAGGTTACAATCAGTCTCAGTTTTATTATTGTTTATTGTTTTACAATATAACATTTTGCATGGATATCCCTGCCGAGATTTTGAAATTCTGTTATTTGCTAAAACAGTAAATTATGACTGATTGGAAAACTGATTGGAATATTTTTTTTTTGACAAACATCAACACTTCGGTTTAGTCCTATAAGTTTCATAGGTTATCTACCTTGACCTTGCCTAATTTGTACATGAGAATGGGACATCAGCTGTTACTGTTCAAGGTCCAATGAAATACTTGCAGGCCTTTCCTTTTTTGGAATGTTTTTATCAACTACAGGAGTCACTGCGGTCAGAAACAGTACTTTGTGGTTAGGTACATTGCAAACAACTACCATTATTCTACGTAAAACTCTAAAAAATAAAAAAAATCTTTGAAATTGTTTTGACTGAAAACACTTCTTTCTTCTTCTTTTTTTATATTAAAAACACATATACAATTGTACTAATCTGGACTTCTGATTTACCTTTGCCAGGTATGAAATGATTCAGAGTATAAATTAATTAAAATATTCTAATTTCATTTTGTATTTATTTCTGTACTAATTATGGATATTTTCTGTCACTTCCATAGATCATGCATGTCGCAGATGAAAGTACAGCGGACGTGGACGGACTCCACGCTAAACTAGATCGTAAGAAGAAAGTAGAGGCCAGCAACAAGACTGCCAAGGAGATATTCCAGGAAGACTTTGGTGAATGTATAACAACTATGAAGACATCACAAGCTGACTACTGTGAGCTACAGACTACGTTCTGTACAACCATAAAGGATGAATTCAGTAAGTTCAGTTATTTGTTATCTGTCTTATGTCTGGTCATGTATTTCCTTTGTATAGTCATATTAAATAACATTTAAATTAAAAAAACCAGTCCAGGCTGTTTAATGTGCTTTGTTGTCTGATCTGAAGGCTGACAGAAAGGTAACAATGGTGTATTAAACAGAAACAAATATTATCAACTTGTGTTGAAAATAACTTCTTTGTAGTTGTTGTTGTTGTCAAATCTCCTCCCTTGTTTCTAAAAGATAGAGTTTTGTCTTTGCCCACAGATTTAACTTCTGCAGTTTTTGTTTTCAGAAATCTCTCATTTTTTGTTTCTTTTGTTATGTGATGCGATCAAAGTCAACTGCAGGAAATAAATAGCATCCTACAAATACTTTGTATAAGCCAAGCTCATCTTACTCTTTTAGGCAAAGCAATGAAATCAAGGAGTGCAGAGGTGACCAGTTTTAGAGATACTTTATCACAGCTAGTTGAGAAAGTGAAACAGGAAACCAACCAGACAAAAGAAGTCATGAAAGACAATACTCAAAGGAGGAATACTGCCCTCACCGAGACTCATAGTTTTACCGAAGAGTTTAGGGTAAGCCCCATTATGGAGAACAATTTTCTAACTTTCTAGGAGAGAATGAGAAACTCTAAAAACAATGTCATTCAGCTACTTATGCTTGAATGTTTTACTGTGACATAAGTGGGATTTGTAATTATGATGCAATAATAGCCGAATTAATTTGTACCATTAACTATTACTGGTTACTGGTACTGTTCTTTGAGAAACAAACACTGTTTGTTTTTGCAATTGCAAAAAGAAAATGATAAGTAAAAGACAGGCTTTACACAAAAATGCCTTTACATTTTAGTGGCTTTATGATGTAAGGCATTAACAAAATCTCAGTGCTCTGAGAAGCTGACAAGACTTCCCCAATTAAATATCTCCCAAACAAAACTTAACGGGGTATATTTTATATTTATTTACAAATATTTTTATAAAAAAAGTAGAGCTGATTCTTTGGGTTTGTTATTGAGTCATAGAATCTAAGATACTTTTGTGGATATATTCTCAAGATAGTGATTATCAGGTTTTGTGTAATGCTTTGTAGAAATGTGACAGTCTTGTCCATGAAACCTTTGTGTAGAAATGAGAACTTGAACCTTTATATCCTTGGCATTTAGCTGTTCTGATGTCAGTAACTGCATTTCTTACATTCAACTTGCTTTGTAACGTTCTGTTGTCCCTTTTCATTTCTAGCAAGACCAAGCGAATTTGGTCAGTGATTTCCTTGGCATTTAGTTGTTCTGATTGCAGTTGCTGAATTTCTTATTTTCAACTTGCTTTGTAACGTTTTGTTGTCCTTTTTCCATTTCTAGCAAGACCAAGCGAATTTGGTCAGTGATTTCTTATCCAAGGAACTACTTCCAGTTCTTGAAGAGCACCAGAAGAGCATAGAGGCACATACTGCTAGTCTAAGCAGCTGGGATCAAGACTTTAAGCAAAAGGTAGTAGAACAATCAACTGCAACTTGAAAATTAATGCGGGTATTAAATATGTCTAATACATAACAGTGTCGTGAAAACAACAATCAGAAAGGGGTATTAGAGAGACACTTGATGATTGTTTGTTAGGAAACCTTACTCTCTTGTTTAAAATTTCTCGCACATTACATCACTCTTGTAAGAAAAACAATTAAAACTGTTGTATCATGTGATGAATGCAAAGAAGATGTAATATTTACAAATAATGAATTAAAGAGTTTCATTGTATTCTGAAAATGGTTCCTGGCAGTAACTGAGTAGATTATTAATATTTGGACATACAAGTTTTGAAAGGACTTAAAAATTTGACATGTAGTAGAAATTAAATGATATATAGCTAGAAATAAGCAAAAATGTCTGTTGGATTTTATTTAAACTGTAAATACTGATAAATGAAAATAACTTCACAATATAATAATGTCTCTTGGTCATACATAACAGACTGACTTGCAGAAGACTATAGTGGAGGAACATCTGCAAAAGAGTGCACAACAGTACGATAGACTTGAAGAAATGGTGTCCAAGTACTCTGAAGAACAACTTGAACACATCAAGAGCTTGCAAGGTGATGTAGAGAACATCATGGAGGATGAACAACAGAGAGAAGAGGTAGGACCTTAATATCCTGGCATGAGCAACATTGCATATACAGTAGTATTATATACACGTTGTATTACCGGGTTTTCCATGAGTGCTATTTCTCTATAAAGCTACTGCATTATCAAACAGTATATATTTCAAATAATTAGCACTTACCTACAGCAGTACACTTGATCGGATACAAGAATTTATTTATCATATAATGACTTCACTTCATACAGTTTTGTCTGGTAGTCAATAAAGAATCTCATCTCTGGTTTTGGTCTTTCTAAGTTTGAGTTGTTGATTCATTTGCTCACATGTTTAGTTTAATATGTTTTCCTTTCACAGACATTTATGGCAGAAATGAAGAGTTTAATTGATGGATTCCAAAGACAGAGGGAGGAAAGAATCATCAAGCAAAGAGAACAGGTCCGTATACTATAGAAAAGGAGATCATCTGGTAACTAAGCAGAAATTATAATATCAATTATGGGCCCGGGTAATATAGCAATGTTCATTCATGCATGACCATTGTACCTATTGAACACTTATTAATGACATTAACCACTGTCATAATGTACCATTATAGTGTACGATGTTATTAGTCTAATGAACTGTAGATTAGTGTTCAGTAATTCACAGGAGCAAGCTGATAGCCACATATTCATACCAGCTGTAAAGTTGTCATGGAATTGTGTTATATTTTGTGTCAAACTAATTTCTGATAATGAGGTGATTACTATTTTTAGTAATGGTATGATTGCCTTCTACCTTGGTAAGTTGTGCCACATGTATGTTTAAAGTATACGATTGTTTAGATTGTGAAATATATTTGAGTATGCTACAGTGTAGTTCTTGCTTTAGCCATTTACTTAAGAAGGGATTATTTGCCAGGTTCATTTTGCCAATGGAAATATATTGTTAGCACATCATGCAACCAAGACATAATTTTGTGCTAAAGTAACTTTTTGATTGATGTTTAAATTTATATTGAACTTTCAAGATGCAAGATGATTTACTCTATGTAATATATTAAAGACCAATTTTGAATTTTCCCTAATATATTTATTTATTTATTTTTGTTGTTGTCAGGTATTGCGGGCTGTTACAGTACCAAAGGAACACACAACATCATTTAAGTCAGAAGTTAAACAGTGAGTTTCTTCAGCTCGTTTTCCTGAGATATAATACATTTACAACATGTTTATTTATTTGCAGACATAATGTGATTAAAATCCTCGACCATCAAAATTCACTGGGTATTTTTTGCATGATTATCACCAGTGCAGGAAGAGCATACAAGAGATTGTTTATAAAGTAACAATTAAAAGTCCAGAGTTTATGTTAGTATCAAACACTGGAAAATACTGATGTTATATATACTGTTGTGGTAGTATTAAAATTTCTATCACATCATGTGCCACTGAGCAGTCTGATCAGGCATCACTGGAGGCACCTGTGTTACCCCTTCTAAACTTTTCTATTTCTTCAGATATCAAGCAGATATCCAACAGAAGGATGAAGACTTTGCATCAGAGTTTGTCAAAGAACAAGAGGAGCTCCTGGGTGACTGTAATGTTCATGTCAGTAAGGTAAGGTTACGCTTTTCATGTTTCTATGTTAGTTATACATCATCACTTGTGTTCTCTCTTGGTTCCCTGGAAGGGAAAACTATGGAGAAACTCTCACTGACCTAGTGTAGTTTTGATGAATCATACATTATAGAAAAGAAAGGTGCAGTAAGTTTCTTATTCATCCCGTACTCATTCCCAACCACTCTCTGGTAATGAAACTTGGTCTAATACCCAGTCACACAGGCTACTCCATTATACATACATGGTGTTACTATCTTTAATTAAATAATATCCCTAGCAACAAAACATTTGATCGTGCCACTCCTTCCTGTAAGTATATAAGAAAGGTTGGATCATAGAAGTTGTTTGGAGAAAACCATATTTGCAATCCATAATCTCAATCCCTGTTTTTCCTTTTCTGCTCTTGTGTATTATTTCCCTAATTTTATTTGCTTTTTCTTTCTAGACCACTTCATTTTTAAATGATATTAAGGAGGCAGGAGCTAAAACAAAGGAGCTGATTACAGGTGTTGAGGAAAGACTTTCAGGTGCACACAAGCAGCATGTATCAGAAGTGGAGGAAAGGGTCAAAGTTCACATGAGAGACAACAACACAATGCTGGAGAAACAGATTGAAATGGTCGACGTAAGTAATGGAGACTAACCATACCAAATTTGTGGGTATCGCATTTATTAAATATGAAAGAAACAGCTAACGATATTCAAAGCTAACAAATTAAAATAACAAGATGATATTAACCAGTGGGGATATTTGGTATTGAGGCTTCAGTGAAGTAAGCTATTCTATTATATTCATACCAGATGAGCTTCTGCTGTCTAGAGGGGGTGGTAGGGGGCTGCAAGGTTTATCAAATGTTTCCAATCATTCTACTATAAAGTGTAAGCTTTGATCTTCCTGACCCAGTGTTCATTCTATCCTATCTTTATACTTGCAGGGAATGGTTCAGGAACTGAGTGAAGATCATCGTAAAGCTGATGAGGTGATCTCAATGAGACATTCGGAGGAGACGGAGAGGATAAATTGTTGGAGCAGGACTGTTGATGACAACAGTCAGAGTTGTACCTCAGTCAGCGAGTCTCTCCTGACAGCTGTAATCAGTACCAATGACAGGGTAGCCAGGTTCCTGAACAGAGATATAACAGAAGATGTTCCCACAGGTGAATCAGCAAATTCCCAAGAAATACTTGCATCTTGTATTTTACCTAGTTACTTTAAAGCAGCTGGTTAAAGTTTGGAGGGTTACATTTCCCAACAAATAAATACACAATTATTTGTTAGCTCAGTTTTGGAGCAAATTTCTCACACCCCAATAATCAGGGCAAATTGTTAAAGATTTTGTTGTGGTTATCCCTCAGACAACCATGTCTTGTGTAGCAATATAGCAAAGAATGACCAATACGTAGACTGTAGGAGAGTTGTGTAGGCTTTGGTGAATAAAAAAGCCGGCTTTAGGCTAGTAACCTCCCCTCTTGGTGGATCATAGGCAGTCAATAATTTTATCCGGTATTGCATCGCAAAATGGGCAAATTGCTAATATACAAGAGCAAAGATGCATAGCAGTTATTGTACGTGTACAGAACCATAGTATATTATAAGAAGCAACGGTCACAGCCTTCAAAAGTGCTATGCAAACTTTTTGCACTTAATTATTCCCTGTAGACCCTATAAGTCTTATTTTATTTCAGCATCTCCATAATGAAGGGCGACACCAATTTTTGGGGGTATTTAGTTACACAGCAATCTGAACTTGATATAAACAACTGGTCATCTCAGATGATCAGACTACAGTTAAAAATTTGCAATGCAAAGGCTCAATATTCTGTTATGTTTCAAACAAATGTCAATAATAGGACAAGGCCTCGATTTTCTTTCATAGCTTCCGTAACCTGCCATAATTTAAATAATTAAAGGAAGGCTCAAACCTCTATTTCCAGTAAATTGGCAAGGTTAACCATCATCTAGCTGTATCATTACTTGAAGCAAATCGCACTGGCCATTTGGCTGAGCCCATCAGCTGATGGGATATGATTGTACATAATTCTTAATGAGAATATCAATTGCTGCCTGAAATATGTTTAATCTGGTGTGTTACACCTACCCAACTAAAGACAAACTATTTTTTTTTTATTATAACTCTTATTGAAAAGTTGCTAACTGGTGTCTTTAGTCTTTCTCTATAATTCACACATCATGAGATAACCTTTTTGTGTATCGTTGCAGGTACGACACCCCAGAGACGGGAGTTTAAGTATCCTAGATCCCTCAACTCAACAGATCCACATGACATACTCATCCAAAACTTTAGAATGGTAAAGCAATTGGAGGAAGCTGCCAATGTTCAGCTCCCACCCGAGACAGAGGTTCGTTACGTTTAGTGATACGAATGCGGTCAAATTTCATCATTTTCTTCCAATATTTGCAAATGCTGCTTCTTGTACTCATCATGTTTGCCCGAATAGATATCGTTCCCTTTGAATGCTTGATACTTAGATATGAAGATCATTACATGATGATTTAAGTCAATATTTTATTATCGATATGACATAGAAAATATCTGCATAATAGAAGATATGGTTAAATGTTTAGAAACTCCCTGTAACACATTTTATGATTTCCCAGTCCATGCCTAAAATGTATCGTTAATACATCACTTTGAAAAGTCTAATAACCCAGGCTTCAAAAGATATTGTGTAAGGTTTCTTCAAGGACACTTTAGAATATATTCCAGAAACGTTTGGGTAATCCATTGTAAACTTGTTATCAGAGACTGCAAAAGTTTTTATTTTTATTGAATTTTGAGCTGTGTTTGAGGCACTGCTTAATAGTATGTGATCTCAAACTTGGCATGTCCATGCAGATGCTTTCATTGTTAAGCATCTGATGTTCGATTGAAGGGAAATTTTTCTTCTAAAATTAAAAGTGGTCTTGCAATGTAACCTTAGACTGTTTGATTTGAAAATGGCCTATAGAAAATTAACTTAAAATTTTTGTGTATTATATCATCCCTTAATTTTGTATTAGCTCAAATGTTACATGTTCTATTCGTAGATGAAAGAGAATCTTTCTGCCATCGATGTTTCCAAGGAAGGGGACAGTCAGGAGGAGTCATTGAACAGTACTGCTGCATCTGACTGTATGTCAGTTGCATCAGAAATAGACATGCAGGTAAACATACAAACCTTTACAAAGCAACATGGTCTGAGATAATGCTATGGAATTCCCATACTATTCTTGTGGAGATTGAATATGTGGGAGGAGGGGGGGTAATGGAGGGCATGAAAGGAGGCTCAATATGTCACAGAGAGCAACAGGTTACTTTACTTTAATTGTTTGCAGAAACTTAAGATGAAATGACCCAGGTTCAGCTTAATAGGCTGTAATCTAACACATGTATCAAATCATTTGTTACCTATTTTCTCCCTACATGATAATGGATGAGCACAACATTTCTCAGAGAGTATACACATTCTGTGAAATCAGTTTCTCGTATATCTTTTGATATGCAGTTATGTGTTGTGTATTTTTACACTGGAGTACTGTTAAGTTATCACAGTGAGAAAAAAACATCCATGATGCTGTCCTTATAATGCTTATGAGAATATTAGGTGGAAACAATTTCGCTGCCAGTAAATTTACATTTCACAATTTGATCATTTATCTGTCTTGCTCGTATCATTTTATCAGGAACTGGAAGAAAGCAAAGAAAACTTTGTTGCTCCTCGTCGAAAGGCAGTCAAGGCTAGTAAGAGACGAGATGGTAGCAAACACAGAACTCCAAAGAGCAATTCCAGGTTACCTCTCAGAGCGGCCAACACACCAGTTTAACACAACATGCACATTGGTATTTTACTATAATCCTTGGGTTTTTATCTTTCCATCGTGAAAGAAGACCTTACAACAGTATGTTGCCAAGGTCAATTTTTATGATGATGAGCTCAAATTATGCATGCAGGTAGGATACAATAAGAGATTGTGGGCAGTAAGTATTCAAGTGATGGCAGGAAAATAAAATAAAGGTTCTTCTCTTCTTGGTGTGGCAAAGTGGTGGATATGATTTGTGAAATACTGCTTTCTTGTACAGATGTTTTAATCCAACGTTTGAATAAAACTGACACTGTCTTAAAAGCATATTCAAACAACAAATGGTTAAAGAGTAATCAACATAAATCGTTCAACATATTCATTTTAGTTTTTACACCAGCATTCTCTTCTTACACTTACACAATCATTCGTTCTTTAATAGGTTTAATGCTTCCAAAGTTTCCTATGTTGAATTGTGATGTACAGCATGCCTACTGTAGAAGACAAATCATGCTCTCATGTGTTTATGTACTAAAATACTCAACAATATTTGACTGCTTGAAACATTGATCTTCAAGTCTCTGAAGTTTATCTTCAAGATTTCGAAGCTCTTTACTTTTCAGTTTAAGTGTGTTTTTGCTCGTTAGTCAATATTTTCAAGCATTGGAAGTGGAGCCCTGATGGAGATAGTCTGTGCTGCAGATATGAATTGCAATGCTTTAGTCCATGCTTTTAATAAAGAAAAGCATTATGTCATCTAATGTTGAATTTCTCATTTTATTTTCATATTTTCAAGTGTATATGCCACTTTTTGTACATTAAAGAGTTTCAAGCAATGGATTGTAAAATAACTTAAACTATGTCTCTGATAAATGAGCACAAAACTGTTAAAAGTAAGAAAAAAGCGAAATACAACTTTCTGATAGATCAGCATGCAGTTAAACAATAAATAAGATACATATATATTAAATAAATTAACTTAATAAGTACATTAGGTAGTTGCTAAGGCCTACTCAGTTTTGAGGTGTACAGTAGCGTTAGTACTGGTGGTATTTATCACACACAGTGGATATCTTTGTAACTATAAATGCATCCATATATTCTAAAACCAGATTTAAAATTGTTTATTGAAATGCTTAGGCCATATAGTCGTTCTCATGAGCAACACATACACGGAAAACACTAATATTGAACTTGAACTATCATTTGATCAAACCTGAATAACTGATCTTAATAAGGCAGCTCTAACCTTTGTTGTAAAATGATACCCAATGGATATGCATGGATTATGATAGTGTGTATGTACCTACTCTTGTACATTAGGACAATACTTGTTAGAAAATGTTTCCTTTAAATTTTCATCTGAACACTCTTTGTTTTATTTCAGTACATTGTCAATTTTCTACTTTTCAGTCAACAAATTAGCTTTTAGGATGAATGTCTTTACACAACTATACCAGTCTGTGCTATTTTTAATCCCTGTCTTGAAGTTCCTAAACATTAAAAGTATTGGTTGGGTAAAAAGGGCTAATGTGTGTTACATTTTTCATACACTTTTTATAAGTCTATTTTTAATCTAGAAGAGAATGAATTAAACTTGCTGCTTAAACACTTTATTTATGATGTGAATGTGTCGTTTACTGATTTAGTATTTTAGTCTATACTAGTCCTCCACAGCTTTATACCTATAACTCTATTGGTCTCTAGCAAAAGCACAAGTTGAACATCACTCAACATGCTAAATGATAGTCGCCAAACTGCTGTAAAATACTTCATGGCTCAGGAGTGGTACGTTTCCCTTTTTGCCGTAAGCTTGCAATATCTTTCTTCATTCTAAAGATATCTTTCAGAACTCTCTCCATGACTTTTGCCTGAAAGTAAAATGAAGTGAAAGAACTCATCAGAAGGCAAAATACATCAAGGAAACAAAATAATTTAGATGGTTTCTAACATGAACACAATGAAATATATGCTTGTTTTGTAAATGGTAATAGCTCCCTGCCAATTGAGTCTGTTTTCATAAACTTATGATTCCTTGAAATCAATTTTGAGGGAAACGTCCAACCTTTTCCATTAGACCCTCTGATGGTTAACGCTGGTGGGTGTACCAATTATCTGTGCAAATTCTAACAGAGATGATGAGCATGCTGCAATAGTTTCAAAAACTTGTTATAACATTGGACAACTTGAAAATCTGCCCACCTTTCTCTTCTTTTTTTGTAACCTTTTTTGATGAGGAGAATTAACGACCTTCTTTGGCGAAGTAGATATAAATTTGTACACATCTGGATGTGGGCCCTCAGTCATCTGTTTGGTAGATTTCTTGTGAAGAAGATGCTTGCCAACTATCTTGTTGTCTGCCAAAGTTTCCTTTCCTTTTAATTGGATGCTTGGTCTTGGTGGAGGAATAAACTTTACTTTTCCCATGCTGTAAGCTTTATTGGTACTTCAGTGAGAATTTCTACTGAAGTAATGCATGTCCTGTTCAAAGAAATTATTTTGACAGGTAAAATACATTACTATCTGGACTGACAAAGCAAAGACAACTAAAGCAATGAAATATAGTGCTTCTGTCCTGTCATCAAGCTACAATCACGGCTAGGATCCTACATTAGATTCAAATTATTAAACATCTTTAAATGATGATTGTCATACCTCTGAAAACATACCATGAAATACACAAATTTCACCAAACATTAGCTCAATGGTGACCTTAACATTTGAGAAAATTTTGCTATTTGCAACATCTAACTGGCTTTGCCATACATTGAAACCATGAACAAAATATATTGCCCTGTGTGAAACACTTCACCAACCTAGGAATTATGGAATAAAAAACATGCAGGTCTAAAATAAACCATAGAATCTCCTGATAGTTTAAGTTTAGCATTCCTCGAAACACATGCAGTAATTGTAAACTAAGCCCAGTAAAAGGCTAAAGATAGGCCATTGAATTGGACTGTCTTACCCTTACAAATTACAAGGCCCCCTCTAGTCTCACAGTAAATAAAGCCTAGGCCTGACGTTAATGCTGGGTTATTAATAATACTCTGAGAGGATATAATGATGAGACTGAACAAGAGAAAACGTGGGGATAGGTATCGGATAACCGGCCAACTGAATTATGACATGACCTAACAAACGTTAAGCTAGCATAGGCCTAGAAAGGCTAGATCAGAGCCATGTATGTGGCTCTGACATATATATTTGCCAGGCCCAACATACTGTAGCCTAAAGTACGTCGGATCTGAACGTGAAGCAGTGAGTAGAATTCGTTGACAGTAAGCTGGTGTATGACAGCAAACAATACAGATATATAAATAAATCACCACTTTACCGTGTATGTTTGCTGCATTAAAAGCTACATAGGCCTATTCATGCATGCATGTGGTTTATCGATGATTTGAGATCGGATACAGGAATGTTTACTCGACATATTTAGTACAGTCATGAATGTTACGTATACAGCTAGCGGCGATACCCGATTCTAGAGATCTAGATGTACAACGAGCGTCACTAAGCACGTGTCACGTGACAGAACTTACGCAATTACAGCAAAGAAAGGTACGCACTTAGCAACGTAGTAGTAAGGCAACCCGTTGTATTCAGCCAATAAACGTCGTGGAATCAATGTACGCGACGCACGAACTGTTGCTCCCTCGCGCGTCACCGTAAGCATGCTGCTAGCGTTGGTGATAGCCGACTTCTTACAGAAAGTAAAGTTGTATGAACGCAAACCTTCAAGCGCGAAAAGTAGCCGCTACTTGTGTTACTTTTATATCGCTATCTCGTTTTAGTTGAATTCTCCCGACTTTGTCAGACCAAGCTAAGTATGTCTGTGTTATGATCCGTTCTCTGTTCTACGAAAACACATAGTTTTGGTCGCCTTCTCAGAAGTTTAATGAAACGATCAGCCAAGTCAAAAGAAAACGCGCGCGCAGACGCGATAGTTCCCTTGACCATCAAGTGCAGACTAACGCGCATTAAGAAATTGAAATGTGAAAATCATACACGTGCCGGTGCGCGCATTCACTGCATGGCTTCACCTCATTTGTGTATGAAGTATAAAAGTCAGCCACTGGCCCACTGCTGTCTGAATTCAGACTAATATCTTTGCTTGAACCCTCATAGTACATTGCAAATATGAAAACCAACCCCTTACTCTGCAATGTTTTTGGCTACTGTTGTGTACTAAACAATTACAGTATAGCATAACGATGTGTCGGTACATTTTGCCTAAAGTTTTGGCCTATTCGTAGGGACCGCGTATAAATGGAAATTTCAGACAAGAACAGTGATAAATGCCCCATGTTTGTATTTGGTAACGGACGAACCAATGCGGCAGTGGAGTGTCGGATATGGGATGGCATATACAACGGTCACATATAGTGCCTGGCTTCACCACGTTTAGGACAATCAAAGTAGCATAAACACGACTTTACAATGTGGAGCTATATATGGGTCATTTGCATATATTATTTACGATGGAAGCAAGGAAAACCGGTGCGCCACTGAGTCCGAAGGCACCACCAGATTGAGGTTCCAAAGGCGCAAGTTTTTTTTCTTGGCCGCAAAAGGTGTTATAGTTTCGTCCGAGGCGCCGAGTACATCGCTTGTTTTTAGCCAGCCATAGCGCCGCCGGTTGTAGCCTATCAATCCGCTGCCGGTAGCAAATTATACCCCCATGTATGTATGTAGTTCATCTCTCGGTTCCAGTCTGATTGGGATAGTCAGGGGCGGATACAGGATTTTCGTTTAGGGGGGGGCGCCGAGTTGTGATCATTACTATCTAAGCGGAGCGCCACCTTAAGTTGGCGCGGAGCGTACAACGAAAT
>JAAAKB020306743.1:0-25458 GCA_010014835.2 Apostichopus leukothele
CCCTCCTCCTCCTCACCTTGTGATTTACTTTGTTGTTTTTTGTCACATTCTGCCTGGTTACATATGTTTTTTTCTTTCAGAGAGTTTGTAATCAGGATCATCCAGAACTTTGGCCAATCCCTACGGTACGGCAACCAGCACATCTATCAGTCCATGCCCCGCCTCTTGAGCCATTGGCTGGACTTTGGAGCCCACGTAGCTGAACTGGAGAACATGAAAGGAAGGACCAAAGCAGACAAAGTGGAAAACATTAAAGCTGTTCTGGGCCAGCTTAACGCAGTGAGTACCAAAAAACATACTTTGTACTTTATATTAATATTTATATTTAATAGCAACCACATCAACCCACAAGAACAGTTTACATTTAGTTCTAGCTTTTCCTTTTTGAACTTTTGGAGTTGTTTTATACTTTCTTTTCCTATAATGACATTTCTGTTGATACTTTTAATTTGTTATCATCCTATTAACCTTGAACACATCACACAATGTTATTTCAAAGACCTTTCATCAGGCAGACCTCGTAGATTTCCTTGGCATCTTCCTTTATGTTAGATTTCAACCAATCAGAACTTGAGAATGTTGTGCAGCTTGAATCTGCACTGTCTTCAGCTGCATGTTACAGCTCTATATGGCACTAGATATGTGACTCCTCTAAAACACACAATACTACACAGCCAATTCACATTCTCCCTAGTCCCAGGGGTGCAATAGCATACACTTCTTGGGGTGGGGGTGTTAGTCCCCCCCTTCCACCAGCAGACAATGTTACCCAAAAAATCCTAGTGTACAGTACATCAATACATAACATGTGTGTGCATTATAACTTAAACAGTTGAAAATTCTTCAACGTTGTTTCAAAAGTTGCAACATATAGCATATGCATGTGCATATCTTAATAGAGCACCCTCAATTTAACCAACATTTCTCAATTTCCCCTCCCCTGGAAGATGTAACCATGTTAGTGCCCCATGTCCCCACTCCACTCCCCATCCTGCACCCCCAAACAAAATTGGTGCTCTAACCCTTTTATTTGACCAATGTTTTTAATACTTGCTCCAGATGGTGAAGGACTTCACAAATAAGCTGGCTCCTTACCAGTTCTTGACGTCATTCTCTCAACTCATCTCAAGAATCTGCCATGCGCATCCAGCCGTGTTCCAGCATCTCACGGTGAGCGTTCTCTTCCTACGGCCTCAGGCCATGTAGATGGAAGAACTTCTGCAAACTTAAAAGGATGTTTCAAGTTGTGTATTAAGGGATATGAACTCCTCTTTTATTTACATCAAGTAGGACACATTCATGGTTTCAATCTACTGCATTAAAATCTCTCATGCCTCACAGTGTCTTTAAGGGTTCTTGTGTATATAATTTGTCTTGTAATTGCGATTGTTAGTGCGATCAATTAAACATCGTCCCTGGAAACACAGATCAAATAACACCAATATTGAGGGTCACCCAGTGGTGATTTATAGGAGGGTTCCATGGTCAAATGGCTAAGGAGATGGACTTGTGATCTAAGGATTGCAGGTTCAAGTCCTGGCCAGATCATCACGTTGTGTCCTTGGGCAAGGCACTTCTTCTCCATTGCCTCTCATTATCCCCAGATGTACGAATGTGGACCAGAAAGGTAACTTGTGAATAAAGTTACGGGCACCGTTTAAGATTGATCTATTGACTGTTTACCTCCAAGCTGTTACAATATGTGAGAGATGGCCAAAAAAAACCCAGTCCTTTCCACTAATGCCACCTGTTTCATAGACCCCCCCCCCCCCTCCTGTCTTCAGCTCCTCCTACTCTCTGCCTCCACCCACCCCCCATCTCACTAGATTGTGCCCCCCCCCCCCTACTACACTGAATGTTTGCAATATCTTTGCATTATTTCCCATCTTTAGGAGATCATATCCAAGGTCCTTGCAAACTTCCCACAACAATCAGTCTGGATGTCCATGGCTGTTTCAAAGGTACTGATTTACTTCATTATTTTCAAGATATCTTGTTTCATTCAACAGTTATGTTTGTTTCTTAAAAGCATCTGAGACTATTTAAATCAATATTGCAGAGCAAGGAGCCATTTTTTCCCCTTTTGTTTTATCTGTAACACATGAACAAGCACTCACATGGTAGTTTGCAAAATCAATTTGAAAGTGCAAAAAGAAACTTTGCTGGGCTACCACAAGATATGAACCAGTGACTTCGGTACTGTGTTCTGTCAACAATAAACCTAGCCAACTCTAGATCGGTGGCAATAACATTCTTTTCTAGGGAGTGTATTGATATTTTGAAGAGCCAAATTTCTCTTGAAGTCCTCTCTCTGCCATTTTCCGGTTTGCATCGTCTCAAACATGGAATGTTATATGGCCCCTGACTGTCCCCCACCCCCTTTGTCACCCAGCAGTGAAATGGTTCATAGAGTAACACCAACTGTTGAGGGCTTGTTTATAGCTACACTGGCAGAACAAACAAATCAGTTTCCTGAGGTAACTGGTTAAAATCTTTTACTAGCCAAATGATATATGATTAAAATCTTTTAAAAATGTCCATAATTGCCAGTCTGGTTTTGATTTATGTTTGATGTCAGGTTTGAAGGACTATGATGTCATGATCTGAAATATAGGGAAGGGATTAGAGAAAGGAATAAATACAGGCATTTGTTTAGTTATTATTTCATTTTAATGTCTATATTTATTTTTCTTACCTATAACCAGTCGACCAATCAGATGCGTCAGCTAAGATGTCGTGACATCTTCAGAAGAGCCATGCAACTGGACAAGAATCTAGAAAAGTTTATTCGGGTAGGGAGAATAAAAAGAGATCTCTGTTTTCAATGAATGATTAGTAATACATTGATGTACTTGCTTGCTTTCAATTCTCCTTACCCCATAAAAAGAGAGATTGAGTGTTAGCTAACAGTGGATTTCATGCTGTGTAGCTTTCTGAATTTAGAAAAGTTTATTCGGGTAGGGAGAAAACAAAACAACTCTGTTTTCAATGAATGATTAGTAATATATCGTTTATACTTGCTTGCTTACAATTCTCCTTACCCCATTAAAAGAGTGATTGAGTGTTACCTAACATTGGATTTCATGCTGTGTAGCTTTCTGGATAATTGAGGCCGTCAGTTGAACAGTTCCATGAATTTTTTAAAACATTGTTACTCATTATAATTTCATCTAGCTATTGTTCTGATAACTGCTGGTTAACATAATCTCACCAGAATTATTAATTAAAAATGCAAATGAGCACTAATTACTCTCAGCATTCTGAAACTGACTGGTCTGATTGGTGTATTTCATAATGACCAACCCTTCCTCCAATTCAATTTAATCATGTTTTTCTTCTGGCAGGCATAACATAGAACCTTCAAAGAGACAATCATACAACACATATCTGTATAGGGATTACAATATTTATCTTCGGTTGAAAATGTGGGACACTTCATTCCTCTACCTTCTATTTTTACACTTAATTTTTCTGTTATAAGAGATGAAATAGTCTGTAAATGTCATAAATTTTTCTCTCTCATGGTTTAGAGCCATGATAAAACAAAATTCTCAATTTTCCTCTTTTGAAATTGTACATGAATTATTGCTAGTGCTGCATGGTAGGTGAGACTTCATTAAGGCAGTCCATTGTATCATGTGTGTTAGTAGCATGTGATTGTCAGAACAAATGAAAAATGGGTTTCTATTTCAATTCTTGGTCCGGTTCTCTCTATATATCAGGACGCCACCAAGCTGACAGACAGGCTGTTGGAGCTTTGCAACAAGTCGGTTGAACGGGACTGTAACCTGCTCAGTATTAACAAGGATTTCAGAAACCTGAAGAGATTGGTGACTGACAGGTGAGGCGGTAACCATAGCAACTGGCATAATCTTTATGTGTTCCTTTGTATGTACTAGCACTTTATAAAATTCTTTCAAACGTTGTCTAGACAAAATGATGAGCAGAAAATGCCTGAGATAATATACATTAATTTAAAAAAAATAAAGCAAAGAGGTTAACTTATGATTCGAACCAGACACTTCAGTAATACCATACGTACCAACAGAGCATTTACATTTTACTTTTTGATTAAAATGTTATATCTTCATGTTGACAACTTGTCTGTGCGACCAATCACCCAATGTTATAATCACATAAAGTAATCATGTATGATGTCCATGTAAATATTGCATTTATCTGCCTGGATAGTAGAAGGATATGTATCTAAAGCCATAAGCACTGCGTGTAAACAGGTGCACATCACTAGCCCCCCCCCTCCCCCCTCTGCCTCACCCTTTCTCACAAACACCTGCACCCAATCCATGACCAATATATCATATGGGTGTATATCTCAAAAATTTGGTCTGAGATCTCGAAAGGCCCTTGAGAGGGTCAACTATCTCTGATGATAAAGATTACAATTACTGACAGAAAGGTTTTTTGGACAAGTTCCATCTGGTCATTTCCTCTATGCCACAGGTACTGAACTTTGTGAGAAATAGAAAACATTTTCTATTTTTGTTGAATTATGAGGTGTCATTCTAATCATTTTTCTTTATGTTTTAAATTACATATTTCCAGGAATTTCAGTCAGATCATTGTACCCTTACAGTCCCTGATGACAGTGACCCTACCCAGCACCCAGACCGCCCACAAGCAGCACGACCCATTCCCAACGACACCAGTCTACATATCTGGATTCGATGATGGGGTAAGCTGGAGTGGTTTAGAGTATAGATTGGAATGATTTGAAATATGTTTTTAGACCACTTCTTTAAAAATGTTGTATTCTTCACCGAGCATTATGATTCTTATATCTAACTTACAGATTTAATGAATCTTTTTGCAGTACATCATACTTACAGATTGAATGAATCTTTTTTTGCAGTACATCATAGGCCAACACCAACAACATCCATTGCTTTAAGCTGCAGTTGGAGTGTATAATATTTTTTTTATTCAATGGCAGGTTTTGCATAACTTATGTTAGATAAACAATTTAACAGGTCCTACATTTTATATTGTGTAGTGAGCTTGCCCAAGTTAGGTATAATTTCTAATTATGATAAGCAAATTAGGCTATCATTTTAACTCAAATTTGAATTTAAAACTAAAACATGATTAGTATGCATGTGTTACACCGGCTGTTTAGTGTTGCATATTCATTGATAAACTCACATTTAGGTGTGGTCTATAGCTCTTATAATGAGTGCCCTTTTTTCAAACATGCTTTCAAAATGTTACTAAAGCTGTTTCTATTAGTTTTAACAACTATCACTGTCATTTTCAGTCATCAAATGACATATTTTATAATTGAAACAACACCAGTGGTACATTGAAAAATAACGAAAACCATAAGATCAAACATTATCCTATGTATTTCCTTCTACGAAACACATGTAATCACTTAAGCATTATTGGCCTCACCCAGAAAATTATGTTCGTACTAAAACAACGGAGAACAAAAATTAGCACTCATGAATAAATATTTTCATCTTTATCATAATTTTTATTTTTTTATTTTTTTATTTTTAATTCTTGATTTTGATGAATTTATCCAGGTGGAGGTTCTGGCATCTCTACAACAACCTAAGAAGATTAGCATCCAGGGGAATGATGGGAAGGTTTACGCGATGCTATGTAAACCCAAGGACGACCTGAGGAAGGACAACCGTTTGATGGAGGTCAACGGCATCATAAACAAATGTCTGATGAAGGACGCAGACGCCAGGTGGAGACAACTACACATCAGGACTTATGTAAGACTAAAACAGAATTTATCGTTAAGATACAGTTTAGTGAGAAGGGTCAACTTTAATATACAATGACATCATCTTTGCACAATCATTTTTCTACCCACAATTCATAGTATAATCAATGGTAAGCTGGTTAATTGAAATTGTAAACTGACATGCTTGGTGCATTGCAGGAGTGTATACAAGGTGGAGAAAATTTGGCAAGGAAAATATTTTTAATTTTTATGGTTGGTTTTTTATTCATGGACCAAGGAGGAGTGTGGGGAGGTGGAGGGGGAAAGGGGGTTCTTAGATGGCGGACCAGGGATATCTTCATTTTCACCTATCATACTATATCACAGTTACATAAGATACTGTGTGAAATTAAACAGAAGACACCAGGGACTTCTCTATTTAAAATCACACCCTTATCCCTCCTCGATAACATTCAATTTCAAGTGGCTAAAATCTCTTTCTTATATGTATTTCATACCCAACTGTTTTTCTAAGAGTTTGATGAGTTTTTCTCTGTATAAATATGTTCCCTTTAATAGGCCGTAATCCCACTGAATGAAGAGTGTGGACTCATCGAGTGGGTTCCAAACACCTCGGGACTTCGCCACATACTGACAAGACTCTACAGGTAAGAAGACACTTGATGAATTCTGAACTGTTTAGGCTCAAACTGAAAACCATTGATGTCATATATTAAAATACCTGTAGTGTTAGCAGGTTTTCAGCCATCTCTCCTGAAATCATGAAATGTGGAAGGTAATTCTTTGAAAAGTCTATTTCATCCTGTTTTATGAGATTCCTCAAACTTTCAAGTTGAGTGATGTGTCACTGATATGTATGAAAACTGAGTTACACAAATATCGAAAAGTCTTTTGTGTATACGACCAGTTTTTCCCCTGTTGATGCCAGGCTTATAACCAAATGACAGAGTTAATAGCTCTTGGAAAAATTTAAAGGTGAATTCCCAAAAGATTGAGTGGTTTTGAAATGCAACATGCATTGCTAGACAATTTCTGTGTGGTTCCTGATGTTGAAATCAAATGTTGCGCCTAGAAATCATTGTCTGAACCCTCGATGTTTTAATTCCAATCCCAAACAGACAGAAGGGGATCTTTTTATCTTCGGCTGAAATCAAAGCTCTGTTTCCTGCACAGTTAGAGACACTTGAGTAAGTATAAACGACTGTTGCAAAATGGTTTCAAGGGATTGTTGTTAGAACTTATGGTCCTATTCAACATACTGAAAATTTGTTTATTACATATTGCCAGCTGTTGTGATGTGAAAAATACTTTCAAAACTGCAACAGCTTTGCAGTTTGTGAAACAACAACATGTTTGTAAATATTTGTCTTTTTTGCATCTTTCATTTATATTTGCAAAATAGAAAGAAATTATATATCTCATCTCATTTTACCGGTGTTATTGGTAGGGTACCAATGCATGTAGAGAAAGTACATAAGTTGGGTCAAGAATATAGCTATCAACACAAGGAGAAAAACTGAATCAGTAAAGTCAGGAATGGACTCTGTACGTGCCATTATGATAATTAGGGTAAGAAGAGATATTTATTTTAAGTTTGGTCAAGAATTGATTCTTTCCTTGTCTGTAATCTGTAGCTAACAATACAAGAAGAAAACTGTAATCAGCCAGGTTAGGGAATCAAGTCATCCATTATGTCCATTATGATAATCAGGGCAAGGAGAGAAAATTTTTATCAGATGAGTCAAGAATCAATTTGTCAGTGTCTATACCTATTAATAATTGGTCAGGAATCAATTCAGAGTTGGTGTGGGGTATGTCATTGTATTGTACATCTCATGTAATGTAATTTTCTCCTTGTTTGTCGTAGAACAAAATTAAGGTTATTCAACACTAAACTCCTGCCGAAATATCCACCTGTGTTTGGGGAGTGGTTTCTGAAGACGTTTCCAGATCCAACATCATGGTAGGGTACTTTTCCATGATCATTTACGGCTTTTCGATCAGGTCGATAGGAACATTTTTTGAGTCAAGAAATAACATTCGATTCCAGGAAGTTTTTAATGTCCTGTGTGTTGGATAGAAATTGGTATTAGTACTGTGCTTGATTTAACAAACTAAACTGGGATTGCATGTAATTCTATAGTTACCAACTGTGATAAAGGGTAACCTAACAGTGTCTCTTAAATTTAATTTAGGGAGCATTCAATCAGAGGATTTCATCCATGGACAGAAGATAAACTGACTTTTGAAATTGGAAACAAGTTTTTACGGTCAAAAAAAAGTTGGATTGTGATGTAGCTGGGTGACCTTAGGAGTAGCAAGTGATCTGTTTTATAAAATGAGCTCTTAGTTGGTAAAAGACTCTTAATTTTTAATTTCTCATCTTGAAATCTGATTTGATCATGTTTTGTTCTCTGTTGATAGGTATCTGAGCCGCCTGTCCTATGCTCGTACTGCTGCAGTCATGTCCATGGTAGGATACATTCTTGGACTGGGTGATCGCCATGGAGAGAACATCCTCTTGGATTCAACCAGAGGTGACTGTGTCCATGTGGACTTCAACTGTCTTTTCAATAAGGTGAGAATCTTGAAGCTTAATGGCAAATGAAGACAGGCTTGACCCTTAGGTCAAGTTGTCAAGGTTATGCTTCAACCCTCAGATATATACATAAAGTGATTCTCCAATCTGATCATAAATCTAAACCACAAACTCTATAATCCTACCATTTTTTTTATATTTTTTCAAAAAGTTTGCAGGAAACACCCTCACACACTCTGTAGCACCGTTTCCAATTTATGTATGTGAAATCTTAGTACTTCATATGAAACTTTTTTTAGGCCAATTTTGTTTTTAAGACCAATTGTAAGGGTTTTAATTTCCTGATGATATTTGTTTTATACTTTTAATATCTTTAAGGTGTCTATAGTAGTTTTGAGTCAGATGAACAAATTTCTTTTCTTTTACAGGGAGAGACATTCGATTGGCCCGAGAGAGTCCCTTTCAGACTAACCCAGAATTTGCTGCATGGAATGGGCCCTTTAGGCTTCGAGGGGGTCTTCAGGAGGGCCTGTGAAGTAACGATGACTGTCATGAGGGACCAGAAAGACCCTCTCATGAGGTACCAAAGAGGCTGTTAAACATTAGTAACAGGTTATAGCAGGGCAATAAATAAAATCAAAACTATGCGTTTGGTTTTTGGCAAGTAAATGATACGTAAGCAAGCCCTGTAAGGGATATTAAAAGGTTTTTTGTTTCTACAATTATAGTAAATTTTAAGCATATTTTTAATTGGTTTATTTGGAATATATATCAACTGTTATGATACACACTGATGCAAGAAAGTAAAATGTACCTTGGAAGACTTGCATTGGCGCAGTGTTATGGCAAAATGTAACAAAGAGCGACCACCTACGTTATGTTATGGGGTCGGGGGGAGCGGGTGGGGGGAGGTGGTAGACAACCCATGTGGCGATTTCTTCACAAGTCCTCAGGTTACAAATAATTAAAATATCTTTACAGTATCATTTAGCAATTTTTGAATATTTCAATCTTTTTTCATTAATCTGAATAATCTCTTTAATCGCAGTGTATTACGTACGTTGATCTACGATCCGTTGGTCGAGTGGAGCAAACCCAGCAGAAGCCGCTCAACAGTGGTAGCAGAATCCGGTGAAGTAAATAACGAAAAGGTATGGTTGTATGGAAAATGTTTTGATGTACTTCACTCTTCTCTTACTTGTCTCCAAGCATGGACCACCCATAAGGGGGTCGGCAGAGTGATGGGTCAACACGCTACAGACTTTGTATGGTTAGGTAGAAGGGAGAGTAAATGATTTGAGAGGAGATAGGTACGTATCACAGCTGTCAGATATGTAAGTTTCGAGGTGTCTGACAAATCAAATGATGATAAAAAATGGAAATGGATAAAACCAAATTTGAAAAAAGATTTTGAAACTAATTTTCCTTTTATGGCAAAGTTTGTCAGAAATATTTCTGATTTTCATTTTAAAGCTTCAGAATAAGATTAAGATTGCCACAGCATAGTTCTGTCTGTTGAAGTTCATGAAATCAGGGATTGATCTGGAAGGGGAGAGTGGGTGGGAATGGGGTGGGGGGCAAGGCATCAGAAAACATTGGAATCTGAACCTTCAGCATCTCAAAAGTTGGTAAGATGATTCTTTGCTGTTTTTACACCAAACATATTACAATTGGATTATCCTATGCTCAACTGTGGTAGTAACAGCACAGTATTGGGAAAAACCCTTAAATATTTGTGATATTCTATATCCACAATGACATATCATTAAACTACTTTCCCAGGTGTTATCTGTTAGTTATTTCTTGTTTCATTTAATCTCTTCAGGCACAGGTTCACGTTAGAGACATCGAGCAAAGACTTCAAGGAATACTGAAGACGAAGCATAAGGCCAGAGGGCTCCCTCTATCTATTGAAGGACATGTAGATTATCTGATCAGGGAGGCAACGGACCCAAAGAATTTGTGTCAGATGTATGTAGGTTGGGCATCCTACCTGTAACTAAATATACAGTACTGTGGTAGGCTGGGCATCCTACAGTACATGTAGATATCATAGTGTATTGTGGTAGGCTGGGCATCCTACATGTAGCTTAACCATAGGATACTGAACTGTGGCAGGCAGGGCATCGTACCTGCAACCTTGCTGTACAGTGCTACCATACATATCCATAGACAGTGAAATTTAGAGGTTGAATTTAGATGCAAGATATGTTATGTCAGATGTATGTTGGCTGGCCGTGCCTAAACCTTAAGTACTGTACTGTGTTAGGCTACCAGTCTGTATTTGGATGTAGGCTAGGTTGCATAAGATGTCTGGGTCTCCTACCTGTAACCTTGTAATACTTTACATAACTTTGTTAGGCTAGATACATACCCTGGAATGATCATAGACGATTTGTAATATAGTCTGTATTTAGATGTACAGTAGGTTTAAGGTTGCCTACAAATTGTAAGCTCAGTTGTGCACAATTTTGTAAAGTTTGGTGGTCAATGGTTGATAATAAACATTAAGGGTGCCAAATGATGTGTTAAAACTCAAGAAATTCAAGAAAAAGTGTTTTATGCAACTAATTGTAAGCAGTTATGCAACTGACTGGGTAAGTTATTTTCAACTTGTGTGACAAATGTTTTGGTAAGATGGGATTGTCAGGCACATATTCTTGGAATATTTCTTAGTTGGATTCACAGTGAGATTTTTCGATCAGGGAAGTATGTAGTTGCAATGCACAAAGTCTGTTACTCTTCATTTTGTCATCTCTGATAAAAAAATTGTTCTTCCAAGTTTTGCACAGATAAATTAATAATATGCCATCCATAAAGAAATCCCTTTCTGACATCAACTTGTATCAAAGGAAGATATATTTTGGATCTAGCTTACTGACTATACAGACAAGTTTGATCTTCTTGAACATGTAAATGAATCTTAAGTTAAGTTTTCGCAATCCGTTTACAGAACAATGATATTTAATTTTCACTGCAAAAGGATTCAAACCAGTGACTGCTGTATATTGACTGCTGTAGATCGTTTGCACTACCTGGCTTTATATCAAATGATTTGGTTTGGATAATTCTTAGCCAATTTTTAACTGTGTCGTGCTAAGTGGAATGGCTTAAACCTAGTTGCAGTTACACCACAATTATTAAAAGCAACATGGATAGAATCAGTATAGCCATAACTAAGGGTTCATATAGCTCTCAGCTTGTGGAGCACAGTATCTGGTTTTCCTGCTATCACTTGTTCAAAACTATTCTAGCTATAAGATTTCTCTGCAATTTCAGAGTTTGTTGATATTTTTCTGGTTACATTACTACAAATACATCTGCATATGTTATACTTGCAAAAAAATTGGAAAGCTGACAATCAAATAAAATAAAATCAAAACACAACACTTTTTCTTCTTTCTTTTATCAATCAATTTTGATACTTTTTTTTCCTTTATGTAAACTCGCTGTGAATACACCAGCTTGCATATTAGCAAAAAAGAAAATAGAATTTTTGACTTAATATTTCACCATGATACAATGAATCTCTTTACTGCATTGGTTAGAGTCAGCCCACACAGACTGCAATAAAACCTGGGTTAATCAATATCAAATCTATTCTTTGTATTGTTTGTATGTTTGAAATTACACAGTATAACAGGTATGACAAGTACAATTATTATACAGTATAACAATTACCTCTGTAGACGCCATGATTCTGTCATAGACAAGGATATTAAATTAAAGTATGGTGAAACGTTTGCAGTTCGGTAAGAATATATACCAAGATGCAACACGGCTTCAAATAATCAATGATAGTAATTATTTTGTTTACTTTCAAATGATACACACATGAGAGTGCTTTAACCTTGTCAGCTACTGCTGCTAGGATGGTATGAAAGATAAAAATGTGACAGATTTTCGTCCAGTATTTACCTCGATATGAGGAACGGAATCAAACAGAGAAGCTAAAAAATGATAAATTATTGATCTAAAACTTTTAACCATTTGTTGGATTCATAATGCTGTATTATTCCTTACAAATTTCTAGGGCTTTTCGAGAGAAAAAAAATCCCAAGCTTTACCCTTGACGAAAGGATTTCCTCTGAGCATCGATATAATTACACACCATTCTTATGGACAATTAAAAGGCCGTAATTGCCTTTACTGGTAACAAAGAAACGGACTGAAATATTGTTCGGGGAATAGCAGTAAACTTTCCACGGTTTATCAAGGATGGCATAAGGAAGAAATGTCTTTCCTGTAATCTTTGATGTTTAATGATTTAAAAATGTCGCATTTGCATATCCCATACCAGAATCTACTACGTTGGCATTTGTTTTCTTCTTTTATGACAAAGGTTAATTGAGAATAATGCCTAGCGATCCTCACATAACAAATCTGTACACACCTACATATCGCATATGATACGTATCGCTTGAGAGTAGAATTGCGGATGGGTGAAAATGGCCCACATCTATTTTCCCACCTTTGCACAGCTGGTGTTGTGGGAGAGGTTCCTTACTACTGTCACCTATATAACAGTCTTTAGCATATGGACTTGAAATTGTGATACAGCACACACAACACTGGATTTAAAATTTATTTCTAGGTTTAAACCAATTTTGACTGAAAAAATAAAGCACTGTGGCCAAAAGCATAAATGCTTGGGAGGGCTGCAGCATCACTGAAGCCAGGCTGCAGCATCTCTGCAGCTAGGCTGCAGCATCACCGCAGCCAGGCTGCAGCATCACCGCAACCAGGCTGCAGCATCACTGCAGCCAGGCTGCAGCATCACTGCAACCAGGCTGCATCATCACCGCAGTACTGCAGCCAGGCTGCATCATCACTGCAGCCAGGCTGCATCAGCACTGCAGCCAGGCTGCGGCATCACCGAAGCCAGGCTGCAGCATCACCGCAGTCAGGCTGCTTAGGACTAACATATTTTGTGCCACTGCAGTTTCCCACAACAGGCACTGCTGGTCTGCAGAGATACAGTTTGATTCTCTCTAGTTTGATTCTGATGCTGCAGCCTTGCTGCAATGGAATTTTCAACTGCTGCAATATTTCATTTTGCCATGGTGCCCTACTTGGTTTCGACAAATGCTCGATTCCCGAGCGTTTCATGTACCAAAGCAAAGCTTAAGACTTTTGTTAACCCTTTCCTGATATGAGAGCAGCCAAAGATGAAATAGAATTAACCAAGCAGTAATTATTTCAATGTTGTAACCAATCAGCTGAACTCCTTAAGAATTTTATCAAAAAAAAAAGTAAAGGTGACAACTCATTATACAGTCACCCTTAAAGTCATTAGAAGTAGCACAGAAATATGGAAATAATAATAATAATACAAAAAAAAAACTTAGATTTCTGGCTTCCCTGAATCATTGATTACAGATGGTTATTAATTAATTACATATATACTTTTATTAATATACAGTTGATAAATATGTACATGCTCAAAGAGAAATATTTACGAGTGATCAAATTTTCCGTAGGAAATGAGGAGTATGATAAATTGTATAAAATGTACAACGATTTGATCCATCATAGCATCAAAGTCACAGTAATTAAACAACCCAAAGATCACAGGATACTATGTAGTTGAGCATAACCTGCAGAGACAATGTGATGTCAAATTATAGCATTCTAAAATGGCCAACAACTTTCCCAAGAAACAATATTCTAAGAATTTTTGTACCCTCAAATTGCTTCCAGAAGAGGAAGAAAAATTAATTTGTACTGAGTAAAGAAGCAAAACAGTTGAGACTTGATACTTTAAGAGATAATTGGTTCTAACTCTTCAGACACGCTTTAATCTTGGTCTTCAAATTGTAAATATTTATGTCTGTGACTATATGCAATGATAAAATATCGGCAAGTTCAAGATGAAAATTCTCTCGACATAATCTGAAATTTTTGTGAAACTGAGCAAAACAAGAATGCAAAACTTTTTCCTCAATGCCTTCTGCCCAACCTGCCCGACTCCCTCCACCACAACCCTCAACTTCTTTATGTGACCAGTCTACCACAGGATGGGTTACTTGAAGAAATATATATCATGTAATATACACAATAGGACAAAATATGCCCCCCCCCCCCTCTCATCGCGAAGCTGCACTGCACCATATATTTAAGAGAACATTTGAAAGAAATACAGACAGATTATACCCTCCCCTTGGGCTAGCAATGACCGAAAGAACAGAGATACTTTATATAGAAACGTGGAAGTTTTCTAATAAATTGTGATATCTAAGATTAACATGAACATGAAAGTAGCAGGTTAAAATGAGATGGTGATATACAGTAGCAGAATCACCAAACCAGAAATAAAACAATGCCAACAAATGAAACATGGATTTTGAAAACTAATAACTCTAATGACATTGCTTGGAAAGAAATACTAAAGATTTTAATTTTTACTTCAAATCGTTTTCAAATTATATAAATCTTAAAAGAGTGATAACGGTGATATATCTGCCTGTTTCTGCTTCACTCTTTTATTTTTTATTCCGCTATTCGGAATTTTATTGCCGCTACAAGGGATGAACTATTAGACACCCTTTATGATGATTATGTGGGCTGAGCTGGTTTATATGAATTATACAGACAAGCTGGAAGGATAAATACATAAAGATAACACATAACCTCTGGTTTGAAGTTAGAATGCTGTAACATAATAGCTTTTGATGTGGCTTAATAATGATAACAATAATAATATGCAGTGTATAATATGGACTGATGACTACTGTTTGAGCTGGTTTAATATTTCCAAACTTGAATTAAACCATTTTCTTTGTCAACCAACATTTCTCCAAGCAAACTGTGAACAGTAACTTAACTTTCAAGTTCTTGCTACTGAGAAAAGCAAACTGTGAACAGTAACTTAACTTTTCAAGTTCTGCTACTGAGAGAAAGCATTCTGTGAACAGTAACTTAACTTTCAAGTTCTTGCTACTGAGTAAAGCAAACTGTGAACAGTAACTTAACTTTTCAAGTTCTTGCTACTGAGAAAAGCAAACTGTAAACAGTAACTTAACTTTCAAGTTCTTGTTACTGAGAGAAAGGAAACTGTAAACAGTAACTTAACTTTCAAGTTCTTGTTACTGAGAGAAAGGAAACTGTGAACAGTAACTTAATTGTTAAGTTCTTGCTACTGAGAGAACACTACAGAAATGTGCATGGTGGTATGATAGGTGTTTCAAACCTTTTACCGTCGCTTAAAACTTGTCATGGTCGAAACAACGAGACAAAGATGTATGGTCTTACTCATAAGTCCATGGAGAAGCAGTTATATGTCTTCTGAGCCAAAATATAAATTATAGTTATAAGCTATGACGACAAAAAATGAAAAATAAGAAGAGAAAATACGTTTGCATAAATGCAGAGAACACAAACAATTTTCAATATTTTCTATTGGTAAGAGTAAAGGCAAACTTAAAAACAGAAACAAAATAAACAGGTTAACCACGGCTTAAACCCTCTGTATTCATTTCTAAATTTAAAAGATTACCGAGTTTGAAATAAACAACAACAAAAGATCGCTCTTCCCTCTCTTTGTGAGAGCATTTTCATCCCCAAACTCAATAATTCAGAAAAGCATCATGGTTTCCACGATATAACATTTTATTGTAGTTTAGTTTGATTACATTTGTACAATAGTCCATTGTCTTATTTCCTTGTGAATGACTTGGTGTACATTTATAAAAATAAACATTAAAAAAATTTCTTTCAGTGCCTGCACCAAATATTACTACCTCTACCACTTTAGTCACAAGTGATCTAACGTTGCCTTTAAAACTGCGCTTCGGTGTTGCCACCTACAAAATATGCTAGAAAGACTCAATAATGGTCACATACGGTCAAATTATATAATCTTGACTTTCTATGATGCCAGTTGATTGGATCTTCTCACAATTATAGGTATCATTTGACTCTAGGAACTGATTCAGGAGAGAACCTTTGGAAACCAATGTGTATTTGCTGGTATGCTTAAACTGAAGAAAACAGGTGCTTGTCACATTCTACCAACATTAGAGAGCTATATTTTGAGATTTGTGCTGGTGAAACAAATTTAACAGGATTTAATTTCATAAATGGTTAATTAATATGTGATACCATTTTGCTGCAGACTGTGTCAAATTTTCCTCACAATTAATGGTGCTATAATTAATAAACATATCAAGGCTCCTGAACATCATAATCTGTCTCTAGTTCCCGCAAAGATTGCACCATAAACGATGACATTAGGCACAATCTTCAAAGGTTTTCGAAAAGTGAAACAGTCAATCAATGGATTAAAATGGAATAATAACTAAGAGTGAACCCAGGGAATGGTCAGAGGGGGACCAAAGGACCCCTATTTTGAAGCTCAAAACAGGTATCTTAATTTTGTGGAAAGTTTTAGCACACTTTGCACAGTCATTCCTTACTTTTCAACGATGTTTTCTTACGCACCGTTACTTCATTTAGTAATTTCATATCTTCACGAGCCCCATCTCACGGGCCTACTCATTTGAGGAATCCTGGATTGACGCTGAGATCCTACCCAAGACAAAATACAACTATCAAGACCGAAGTAACAGTAATATCGAGAGAGGGAACTACCGGAAACAAAACATTGGGTGACAAGTCCCATTTTCAAACAGTCACCAGCTTATTGACAGACAGTGTAAAACGGCAAAGATGTTTAGCTGTGTCATCCCTTGAATTGACTGTCTAGTGATCTATAACAATGAATTTAACCACCGCAGAGACGTTAACCAGATCTCACAGTGCACAGAGAAGCTGTAGAGCTGCACACCAGTGTTTCATGATACCAAATAATTTGTTCGGTGCAATATTCCAATATGCAATTGTGCTTGGTCGAACGATTGGAAACTAAACCCTTTTTCTCCAGTTTCGAGCTGATCGGTAGTTGACCGACACAACCACCCCCCCCCCCTACCACTGTGCACATGTGATATGTTTAAACATCTTTAGAATTAATCAATGGTGACCTGAGATGAAAGCAAAAAGACTAGACACCAGGACTGGGTGTTAAGGCACTTCTGAATCCTTGCATATGGATCATACTGTACATGTAAAGTTGATAACGTCTGCAATTACCAATGTTACCAAAATACTTCTTCCATTTAACTTTAATGACTTTAGCTAGACTTCCTAATCCCATGTGACTTTAATAGCTAGACTTCCTAACTCCTCTTGACTTTAGCTAGACCTCCTAATCCCACATGACATTTGTTGCCTTTTAAGCAAGTTCAGTACAAACAAATCTAGAGAAAAGAGTTTGCTGCATCTAACTTCCATGAACTTATGACAAACATTAAACATGGAAAGAAACAGGACCGCCTACTTGCGAACCCAACAGAGGAAATTTGTGCTGTTCAACTAAGCTTAGGCACAAAATTTTTCCAGATGCCATATGTGTTAGGCTACCCGACTGATACTTTCTGTGTCTAAACACCAGTGATTCTGTTCAAATGTTAAAACTTCATCAATGGGTTCATATTCCCAATTTGTAGAAAGTGCTTGAAAGTATAATCAGGTTTACCACATGACACTATCAACTGGGCTACTATTTTTCCACCATAATTTGCAATGTCCATTTTGTTCCTCCTTTCTACAAATCAACTTCATCCGAGCTTGCATCCGTCATGTGTTGCGGAACGTCCATGTCAGTGTCCAGCAAACTCTGGCCCTGAAGAAACTTTGCGAGAGATGTCGACACGAAAGATTGTCTGTCGCTGCCCAATAGTTCCAAATCGCTGTTGGTGAACGGAAACGCTGAGGTAAGACACTCCTGGTTTTTGGTGAGATCCTCGAAGGAAGTCAGGAATAACTTTTCGCTGTGACACCTGGTCTTGAGAGACGGTTGTTCCTCTTCGTTGAGCTCTTCCAGTCTCTTAAAGAGTTCCTGAATCTCGCCGATCAGACAGCAGTACTGGTGGAAGATGCCGACCTCACCGCCTCCCAGGATGTGGGCGCTAGGGACCCAACGGAGGTAACAATGAATCCAAAACTGAATACATGGAGCAGTGCACTGTGGAAGTAGCACCCTATTAATTGCTTCTACAGTCTTTGTTTCGGAGGTCTGGGATCCCGAGCTAGCCATGCTAGAGCGTTCCCCCACCGACCCTACCTGGCTGCCATCCGTTGCGGACAAAAGGGGCGGGCTCTTGAGGCTCTGCTGTGCGATGCCCCTGTAAATTCCAGTGTTGCAGCTCTCATGGTCGTTCAGCAGCGGGGCCACGTCGAGCTTGCTGCGGTACATGTCCAGGTCGTCCCTGATCAGATAGAGGGGGTTGCTGAAGAGATTCTGGTCGACGTGGGAGAACTGTAGCGTCCACGCCCAGACGGAGACCATCTTGATCTGATAGCTGTGGTTTGGGTTGCAGACCTTAGTGCGATGCCTCTCGTTGGAGAATATGAATGTATCGAAGATACAGGTGTGAAGGCTATCCCAGAGGATGATGAGGAATGTATCGTTAAATTCAAAGGCCATGGGGTACTGCCTCATCAGCTGAAAAACACAGTCTAGAAATAGCAGGAACACAGGACTCTGTCAGGGGAACAAAAGGCACACATGAGATTATTACAATGTCACCGTCCAGAGCTACGGCTATCAAAGCAGCCGTGTGAATTATTATTTTAATCGTTTAAACACAATAAAATAAACATAATGAATGAGAATCTGTCTTGAATGTGTCTTAAATTTTCCGATTTTTTAACACAAAATGAGGTATATTTTTCACCAGGTTTGATCCCACTTTGAAATTGGACGATATGCAAATGACCCATTTAGGCTCAGAGGGAGGTCAACTGATAGGAGGTTTAGGTGAACGTTTAAAGCAAGAGTAAGAACTCTGAAGCAGATTTCATTACCTGGACACCAGGTATGTTTCGTTGACGTTGACCTCTGTTGACCCCAAATGCCCATTGAAACTTCACAGATAACAATAGGCTTCTCGTACTCAATAAGACACATCCACATACCAAGTATGACGTAATAATCCACCATTAACTTTTTGAGTTTAATACCGTGTTCAGAAGAAAGTGTCACATACACACACGCGTCATCACCATCGCATAGATTTCTTTGACCTAACCATGAACATTGGCTGCACGGCTGTTGCAGGTATCAGCTCAAAATAAACGTGTGGATACAAAGTAATCAATAGTAAACAAAGGGTCACTCACCACGTCCTCTGTGGATTCTGAACAATGGCCGGATCGAACCAGAAAGTCATGACCAGTAGCCACCCACTCTCTCTGGACCAAGCTCTGAAAGCCCAGCTGGGTTCTGTAGTAGGGGTCCAGCATGATCTGGGTCAAACAGGATATAACGCAAGAGAGGTCCCTACCAGAAGATTCTGACCAATGAAAATGGAGAGAAATACTTGAATAAAATAATAAACTGGTTATTTTATTAAAGCCTGTAGAATAATGATAATAATACAGCTACAGGCAAATGTTGTATCGGGTAACAACTTTATACAACATTGCACCATTGAAACCAAACCATTAAATAATTTTGTACATAATAGTATGTACCCTCAACCCCCCAGAAGTAGGTGGGGGGTGGGCGGGGGGATGTGCTAAATATTACAACTTTTGGGGGTTTGGTAGATGGGAAAGTGTGGAGTAGATTGGAGAGTGGTAAGAGAGGAGAGAATTTAAATTCAAGGGTCCATGTGGTTATGGTAATTGTGCAATTCAAATTATTTTGTGTTTGTGGAATGAAGTACTGAACCAATATTTTCATGTATCTTAACACTCCTTTAAAGGCCCAGAAAGCTACCACTAAAATGAGACAAATTGAACAGCTTTTCTTGAATAGAAAGCCTGACATTTCTATCTTAGAAAGTTCTTTGTCAGTCTCTTTAAACTTTTTTACCAACATAAAGTATCAAAATTTATTAATAAATTAGCATTGACTCACATATTTGAAGTAACTAGAAATTATGAGTGATTTGAATCACCCTGGTAATGGTTTTTTTAATGTTTTACCTTCAAATTGCCATCTGCGTACTTTAAGGGGAAATTAGCATCTAGCTCATAGTTTTTTCCACCTGCTGTGAAAGTATTTAATTCGTCATAACGGGTATCTGTATTTCTTTTTTAATGTTCCTATTTTTAGTTTTGCACATTTTGACACCATTCAGCCTTGTCCTACATATATTTACATATTTTTATATTAATATTTTTTCACTTTTTAGATTTCTCTTACATTTCTCGGCTTATCTTTACATATTTCTTACATTTTCATATTCTTACATATTTTTATATGTCTTCACATATTTTTTATAAATTTCTTACTCATATTTTATTACGGAGCAGAAGAAATGTTGTGATTTTCGATGTGTTATTATTTGATACATTAGCTGAATAAATGAACTGAAAAAAAATAAATAAAAAAATAAAAAGTGAGTAATGGTTCAAAACCGCCACACAAACGGCAATTTCATTACAAACTGAATGCTATACGTGGCAATCTACCATGGGTGAGGTTCAACAGTCCTCCCCTACTCCACTCTATATACCCTCAATGCTGTGTTAGCCACAACATGATGAGATTGTGTGAAAGAATACAGTCCTGTTGTTTTAATAATAATCATAATAAATGAGACTTATATAGCGCCAAATCAGTAGACAAAAGTCACTACTCAAGGCACTTTACAAAGAAAGAAAATTAATTAACAAAAGAACAAGTGAAAAGATGGGTCTTAAGTAGACTTTTGAATGTAGAAAGTTTAGAGCATGTTCGAATGTGATCTGGTAACTTGTTCCAGAGATAAGAGCCAGAGTATTCGAAGCTTCATTAACCATAGGTCTTCAAGCATGGTTTAGGAACAATGCTATATGTTTACTTTCCAATTGAATTGAAGAAACGGATATTTTAACTTCTAGACATGGTTTTGAAGTTACGTAAATGATAGAAAATATTGAAGATGTTGAGTAGATGATATTATAACAACTGTCTGTACATTGCATATTATGCACCCATAGTGTGTATACACCCGTACCAGGACTGTTTGAGACTTTATGACAGATTAACTGGAGACCACTTTGCTTTGACAGAATAGTACAGTAGAAAATTTCTGTTTGACCATGGATGTAAAAGAGGAACACATGTTTTGTCTGTATACATACATACATATAATGCATCAATTGAAGGGCTGGGCACAAACTTGATATCAACAGGCCATAGCGGTATATATATTCGCTATGCTTCCTCGCTTACCTGTCTCCTCGCAACATTTGCACACTTGCTCCTCCAGACTGTCTAGAGTGACCTGGTAACCTTTAGTCAAGTCTTGGAATACCAGACCCACATCCTGCAATACTTCAGGGATGTACCTTCTCCAGTGACAAACATGTATTACAATTCAAAAAGGTCAAAAATTCTGCATGCAAATGTTCCATCTGTTTTTGTTGAAGTACTATATCACCAAAAGGTGCTATGTACATACTGTACTACAAACTCCCCAAAGTATATTTCATGTTTGACCTTGCCTTAGGGTTCTGTGGCTTCATTAATAGGGTTGTGTGGTATCTCAGAGAGTTTGCCCTATGGCTATACAGAAGCACATGGCCTGCTTGTTGTAGTGTTGCTCACTTGTCATCTACAGGTACAGTGTGACCTGTAGGCCATGGGCCGTGGCTCTGAAATCCTTCCAGAAAATGATTCTTGTTACGTCCGGAGTGGTATTACATGAAGTATAGTCTGAGTTATAGATAATATGTGCTTAATAAAGAATCAAATTGTTCTTTTGCTCACAAGTGGCACTATAATATGTAATTCACGGATAAAATGTCACATTTTCCAACATAAAGAAAAACATAAGAAAAACAGCGCCCTCACTTTACCAAAAATAATTAGTCTGTCTCCAGATAGAAACAGTTTACCCCCCAAAAATTCACATTTTAATGTGGAAACCTTTATAATTGTAAAGAATATGTATGGCACAACATTTCTAAAAGTTTGTATAGGCATATGGCTATTGGAATAATATTTTTCAACTGTACTTGGTGTTTATTTGTGGTGGGAATAGGCCAGTTTGTTCATTGTTAAATTGTTGAAATACACTATTTCTAGGCAATAAACGATCCAGTAATAACAAATGAGAGCAAGGGGTAGGCCAGCATGTAAACATAACATGATTGAGGAGGGGGTCATTCTTGGTGAATAAATAAGCACACTATTTCATATTAATTATAATCAAACTGGAGATTCCGATAGACTTTCTTAACAAACAAAGTATGTCTAAACAGCCCTAAAAAAGTGACAAACTCAGATATGTTCTTCTTTATATTTATTAACTGCAAATCTTTCAACATGTTCAGAACACCAAAGTTCACAACAGACTACATGTACAATGTTTTGTTACAAACAGCGCTTCACCTACCTTCACAAAAAAAACTTTAAATCTCATTTGTAATATGCATTAACACTGTTTGTTGATCATAACATTGCACATGAAACTTTCTATTCATGTGGTTCTGAAAAGAAACTTGGCTTTAAATTGATGGTCCTGACTTGCACTTGCAACTAAAGAATGATCATTTCGCAGATACATTCCCTGTACACACATGTACTTGTGCATTGTTTTGATCAAACAAACAGCTCCAAACATCATATTAAGATGAACAGAATCAGACACTCACATATGAAAGTGGCATTTTGTCTACCATTATATTGTGGACACTAAGATAAATGCAACGTTTGTCATTCACACATTCACATCAAGTCTGAAAGATTTAGATTTTCAGAACTTGATCGCATTATAATCAAGAACATACACTGTAGATAGTATCAGTAAGTTGTACTCTTATGAATATCCATGGTGAATGGGTGGCACTTACTCGTCAACAACAAGTTAAACGACTGTACACACAGGACCCACCCACAAAAATCGAGCCTCGTTTTGTTTGTGTTTTTTTTTTTTCGCGGGGGGGGGGGGTGTTGAGTGATCGCATAATCAATATTCAATAGGGTGTGGTGCACTGACTATGTCCTTGATTATTGTATATTAGATTCCATACTGAAATGGTGTTCTGGAGACTGGTGTCAGCCACGATTAACCTAACATGAAATAAAACAACAATTTGTGTGAAATTTGCAGGAAATTTAATAAACAATAATGTAAGATATTACTTCATCGGACCATTTCGAATTGTGCACATTATAGTCCTACACCTTTTCCAACTGATACTGAAAGTTACAACAAATTCCAATGTGATTTGTTTTTTCAAACTAAATGCATAGCCCCAACAACAGATCCCTCTATTTTCTTACACATTATTTTAACATGTAACTAATGATGCACTTTATTTAGTTCGCACATTCTTACATGTATTTAGACATCTAACAGTCCAAATTTTGGAGTTCACATTATAAAAATGCTACATTTGGAAATATTACTCCAAAGTCCAATTGATGTTTGATGTGTTTGCTGTTCAAAGTGTATCCAATTTGAATCGGAAAATATGGGACAGGAAATTCAACATCAAGCTTTAAATACATGTAGATTCAAACACAAATACTGAAATGTCCAACTCTTTCTTAGCTCCACATATAAATGTAAGTTCCAGTGCATTTAAAGAGTATTTTTTGGGGGAACAGAATATCACTAGGCAAAACTAATAATTACCTTGTCTTACTCTTGTTTGGGTACAAGAATGAACAAAGTTCACAGAATTACAAATCACATCTCAGATTAAAAAGTACACGTGGATGCTGGAATGTACTTGCTTTTATCCAAGCGTGTGCATTTTGTGATCTTCACATTATACCAAGTGACTGAATACATAAAAACATGAAGATGTTACATGTACGCACGCAGTGATGTGGCTTTAAATTCCGCCTGGGATAGCTAACAAATTTAATGTTATAAATGTTTTAATATAACTTGAGTTGTCCAATAAAAATTCAATGGCAAAACTAAATCTCACTACCCAAATAAAATTTAGACTGTTTCTTTTCATTTTGGTTCTTGTGAACAGGAATTAGACTTTGTGTTACATTTTGAGTCATACACCGCACTCACTTGATCAAAAAGTTATCTGGTACATATCATTTGTTTTCTCATCTTCGTCATCCTCGTTCTTTTCATCATCTTCATTTGCCTGCTATTCATTGTGACAATATATGCATTTGCAAAGTTCAGAGCAAGGCAATTTGTTCTTTAGACAGGAACATATGCTGATGTCTCACATTTAGACTTTCTACAGCTGCAATGTGTCAGCTCAAGGACTCCATCTGGTGCTGGGGAAAGATCCATCCAGTCAATGATGAGATGCACCATCCATTTGCCATCCATGGCCGACTGGGGAGGGTGTGTCTGGATTAGAAATCAAACTCCTCTTCCAAACTGCCGCCTGATAGTTTGATCTCAACATGTGTTTCTGTAAAGAGTCTGGTTTGGTGGCATTGCTGACTCTGACTTGTTCTCATGCATTTTAAAATGTCTGTACCGGGCCTCATTTACGGATGATGTGCCCTCCTGGTTGTACACTGAACATGTAAACTTCTCCAGAGATTCAGCTACATTTGGTGACAGAGTGAATGATTCTCCTAAGTCTGCAAATGAACTGTATGCTGCCTGTTCCTCCATTTTCTTCCATATGTTTACCTTTCCCTTGCCGTGCAAGGTACTCACAGTCACATCCTGTGAATACATGTAAACCTATAAGTGCGCTTGTTTTCTCAGTTCCAAGTGATTCACGGATAGCTGTCAAGTTGACTATCCTCTTTACCTTCTGGCCAGTATGGAATAACACATTTCCATCTGATGTTATTTCCTTGCATAGTGTCACACCAATGACAAAAACGTCAGTGTCAGGGCTCTTTAGGATAACATTAGCTGTGTCGGTTGAAGCAAACTTACTGTGAAGCAACAAGCGAGTATCAGCTTCCTCATGGTTGCAGTAGAGCTGTTCAATTGGCTGGACCAGTATTTGACCACTGCGCACAGAAAATGAGTGGCATTCCTCTCCATGAGCTAAGTAGATGGTCACCACTCCTAAGATTGATGCTGATGATGCCTGGCCCCATGCAGTGAACATAAATTTCACCAAATCCTCCTTATTTGGACAATGGCTGAAGAATTTCTTCCATTGTCGTGGAACTTTCATCTGTCTTCCATATATTTTGAGAGTTTGCACCCCGCTAGTCCCAGCTCGCCTTTCACGTTCTGCATATTTGATACTTACGGCTGAGTAC
>JAAAKB020306744.1:0-15963 GCA_010014835.2 Apostichopus leukothele
CCCCCACCCCCCCACCTCCATCAGAGAAGCGCTAAATTTTAAGGGCAAAATTTGACAAACCTCTATTGCAACCTGATATTTTCTCATCATAAAATACTTTCTTCCTTTTTTTTTTTAATGGGAAACCCATTTTATCAATCAGATGGGGCAGTTAAAGGAAAAATGAAAGTAATTCTAGCGATTGATGGATCGTAGAGACCGTTTTATTTTGAGACTCGGGGTTTTGACTTACCGGCGAGTATCGCTAGAATCTTGACAGCTCTGTAATCTTTATGCTTGGGGGAAACATATCTACAGTTGTCTTCGTTGCATTCTATGACTTTCCGCTGCGCTTGAGTGAAGGCCGTCCGCCCGATGGATATGTACATGCAGCAGAGGATGACGAACGGCAGACATATACCGATGCCGATGAAAGCCAGGGTGGCGGCCACGTCCAGCATGGGAAGACACATACGGAACTGTCTGTGGAATCTATAACCCGATAGTAACACGAAAGGGACGCTGCCCCAACACAACGCGCAGATCCAAAGCGAACAGACCGCGACTATCGCTCTGTGTCTTGTGACCCGCTGGTGGTAATGGAGCGGTTGATTCACCGCAAAGTATCGCTCTATGCTGAGTAGAGCCAGCGTCCATACGGAGGCCTCGGCTAACACGGTGTACGTGAAGCCTATTAGAGTACACAACCAGGGCTGAGGCATGCCCCCCTCGGATGGCTGTATGCTAATCACCATCGGTACGAGAAGCGCGGCCGATAGGAAGTCGCTACTCGCCAGGTTCAATAACAGGCACCATGTGATGGTATGAAGTTTGCTGGACCGTATAATCACTGCTATCACCATGAGGTTTCCTAAGAATGCAGCCATTGCAGTCAAAGCTAAAATAGTGCACATGACATAGGTGTAGCTGGTAGAGATCACCTCTGGTTCCTCGGAAGTCACTGGGCTTACAGTAGCCATTCCAAAACACGACAGCAATTCCCAGTCAAGCAAATATTGAAATTTTGTCTCCCATTTTCCCTCGCTATACGAAAAATCTTTCTCTAGAAAAGAAGTTTGTCAGCAATGACCCAAAATGTTGATGTTGACTGATGAATGCTGGTAGAATATATTTGTATCATCTTGAGGTAGTCTCATTGGAGTATGAGCTCACTTTCTGGAAACTGTTTTAAAGCTGTTGGTTGAAATCACATCGCCTTCAGAGACAGACTGGAGATTTGCAGCATTGCTTCAAATTAGCAAATAACAGGAAAGCTCTGAAATAAAGCAAAACCATTTGTCAGAAACTTGCAGGCAACTTTAAGCATTGGCACACATTGTACCCCCTTCATATCTTGCTTGACATTTGCAACACCAAAAAGAGATTCCATTTGTACTTTAATGTTCTCTTGGGTGGTACAGTTGTCAATATCAATTGAGTCTTTTAACTGTTGGAGGAAACATGACCCCCATCTTATTGTAGAACAACAGTACAAGATGTCCCGGTTTACTGCTGTTTGTAATATAAATCTGCAGTGTGTCATCATTAATGGGAATCTACACACTACTATGGTATACCGTAGTGGCCTGAAACAATACCAGATATATTTAAAAATGAACCAAATATTTAAAACAACCGAAAAAAAAGAAGAAAAAAACGAACACGCTAGAAACATTTAGATAATTGAAGTTGCAAAATGAATTGACATGATGTTTATTACTTTTTGACAACCTTGTTTACAATGTTGTGTTTTGTAATATTTACAAACTTAAGCAAGTCTGATGAACTTCAACACCATGATGTCTTAGTTTTCTTCCGTGTTACAACACAACACCTTTAACGGTAGTTTTTTTCATAAGGTGCAGCTGCACTCGTAACCCTCTTTGGCTTTTTTTTTTCCATTTATTTTTTCTTGTTTTGTCAAAGCCACATGTTCATTCATATGATAATTATGCATGTGCCATATTTCGCTGCCGGGAGAAAATCTTTCAGCGGTTTGTATTAGGTGTCATAGCCTGTGGACTGATCACACAACTCTGCCGTATCGCGTCCGTTTGCATCACTCGCGCTCCGATAGATCGCTAATATCACAGGCCGTCAGGGAACAGTGGACAGAACCAAGAACCTTCTGTGAAAGGTTAAGCTCTCGTCGCATAATTTTACAGTCGATGAAGTTTGACAAGATGAATGGAAAATATTAAATCGCCACTTTCCCGTTTAGACGTTTCTCGTGTCGGTTCGTTTGTAATATGGCATAAATTTTCAGGAATGGTAATATTTTGACAAGTTTGGTCATATATGTGGTAGCTGCTTCATCTTGTAGGCTTAGAATACAAATTTGTTGGCTGATGGATCTTTAAGGTATTCAATTTGTAAAGCAAATTCATACCATCACGAATTGAACAGAAAAGTGACAAAAAAACTCTTAAGAGAATCAACTTTTCTAGAAATAATGCTCCAATGATCCTCATCTTAAAAAAAACTGGGTTCTTGAACTCGCAGAATTTCAGGAAGGGAATGGAGTTAAAGCAACATTTTTATGTCTGGTTAAACTTGTGGCATTTTTGGAGTCTGGGACCAACCTTCCCTAAATAAACAGCTTGAAATTGGTGGTCTTCCCTGTACATCAAAAAGGCCAAATACAGTGTTCTTTCATAGTAAGACTGATGGGCTCAAAACATTTCATAATGTTTGAAAAAGAAAGTAGCAGTCGTCTGTTTCTTGGCTGTAGAATTAGGGCTAGACAACATAATTGAGAAAGCACAGCACAAACAAATTATACTGATTACACTGAAGGCACCAGTCCAGTACTATACAAAATATATTTAAATCTACCTATCCACTTGCACTTCTAATTCATGTATGTGGATATATGCGATTTCAGTAATATCTCCATCAAGTTGTTTTGGAGCCATTGACTTTTCAGTTCATGATTCTAAACTGTCTCAGTTTATCATCGTGGTACAAAGAAACGTCTCATATTTATATTAACCAATGTTGTTCTTCTCTTCCCTAAAGCTATTTCTGGATAGTTTGTAAGGCGAACCCCTTTTAATCAAAAGGCTAGTTTTCCTCTCTGACTCAGTCAAGATTTGACATGAAAAGCAGTTCTCTTTCATGAAATGCTATACAGTAATGTTAATCCATTGATCAGTCGGTAGGGTCATTGACCATTATCGTACACCACCTCCATTCCGAGAACTCTCGGATCAGATCAGTCAACTGCAGACGAGAGGTTCGAATCGTTCGATACATATATAGATTTATATATATAACAGTACATATATATAGCCTGTTGTGCCAACTGATACAGTGATGAACAATGGGTTCAGATTCCATTGGTGTATGTGATCCTCTTGTTGTAAAAGTTGTTTATAAGTCAGTTTTGGAAGCTGGAGTATTTTAAACAAACACAACTTATGTAAGGGTATTTGAGTTCAAGGGATAGTACATCTTATATTTTAATACCACATTTATGTTTGTTGAGGAAAGTACAGTACCATGTAGCTTAACTTTAAATAGTGTATGATTTCTTTGGTGGTCTTACACTGTTAGTTCCTGTCACGAAATCTTCTTTTTTTTTCCTGATATTATCTGTATATCACAACTCCTGTGTCAAGTTAGGACCTAACCTTTTTTACATTTTTAATGAACAATTAAATAAACTAAATGTCATTTTCATAGAAATGGCATTTTGCAATCAGATATGGTGGAATTCCTGATAACTGTACCCTCAGGAGACCAACATTTCATTTCATTACATAATTGGCTTTTCCACAACAAGATATATGCACTTGCATCATAATTGATTCAAAATATTGCACAACATATTTGTGAAGGTTTCTTAGAAACCTTGGGGCATAACAAAATATGAACAGTCCCTTGCGGGCAAGGAAGAAAAAAAGAAGAATAAAAGACAAACACATTTTTGATCAAATATGACGATACCAGGAGAGAATCTGTTCATTTGTTTACTTGAACTCATAGAAATTTCTGTAAAAGCATCTCTATGTTTAATTATGATTAGTTTGGAGTAAGTTTTTAGAAGTGCACCAAGAGTATCATCAATGGATTATACTTGATGATTCTGAAGACTTTGTCAAACATAAATGTTTTTCTTCATTCATTTATCAACGTTTTTGTTCTTAAGTTATCCCTTTCTGTGAACATTTTAACTTTTCTTACATTTTAGTATGATCCACAGAAGATCATATTTGCTGGGATATTTGGCCCCACCCCCCGCCCCTCCTCCCCCCATCACTTTTTCTGGAATAATCATGTTAATGGTCTTCTACATACACTCACCCATAGCTGGATCATAGTTATCTCTCTCAATTGTCTCTAAAACCACGATGTCATGAATATTAAAATTGTATTAAGGTTGGATGACATTGTTGCCATGGATTTTGTTCACATGTCTTAAGAACTGTTTCCGAGGTACTTTGCTAGTTGATCTGTCACTTCCAAAGCACTAATGGAGTCTTAATTAGATGTTACAAATATTGAATCAACAGACTGGTGAGATAACAGACTGCTAAAAGAGCTCTTTATTGACATAAACAGAAGAAGGTTTTGTAAGAGCTGTTAATTAAGAAGAAAACACGTACATGTAATTCAAGAAAAGTACTAGCGTGGATATGACACAGTAATAATGTGATAGATGTTTACAGCGTTCAGGACGGGAGAGATTTCCTGTACAAAATACAAACTCTTTTACAGTATGGACAATATTAAGTAGCATACAAGCTGATTGCTTGAATGGCAGAAACACTACAAAATGATAGTATTCTTGACCTAGATATATATATGTAATGATATGTAAGTATATATGTAATGAATTTGATGCCAAACCAAGTTCTACTCATCAGATACTGTATGAGTGAAGAAAATTTGTACGTCGCTCTTTGAAAAAAATTGATTTAAAACATTTATGGTTTGCTCAGGAATGGAATTAATATTGATATGCAAAAGTTTCTGCATGACAAAAAAAAACAAAAACAAAAAAAACATTATAGGATATTTTGAATAGAATCACTCAACTTCAGGATTTGCAATTCCTTTAATTACTCGCTAATTAATGTTCATTGCAACATCTCCGAAGGTCGCCTTAGCTTGATCCACAGCAATCTTAACTATGTTGAGCAATACTTTGAAAGTTTGGTGAAAATTATCCGAATACACTACGGCAATTATTAAAGCTCGAAAAGTCGATTCAATTTGAAGTAGCCAAGGGTACCGTACGGCTGGACTCACATATATATTAAGAGAGCAAAAAATGACCAAATTTGGTCCGCAGATTTAAAGATATAAAGAGCAGATGTAGTACACAAAATTTTGGTAATTATCATTATGTTATGAGCTTCTAAAAAAATTTAAACCTAACTTGCTCAGTCCCTAGCTGAGTGTCTGTTGTTTTTGTATGTTTAGGAAGGCTTGTATACTCTCTGCGAATTCACAGATACCAAACAGGGGGGAAATGTGCATTTGTACAGTTAACAAGCATAAATGCACATTTTTTCCCTCATTTAGTTCTTTGTCGCTTTCCAGCCTGGATATGAAAATAAAACCAATATGGATTTCCTTTCTTTATTAGTTTCAGAATATATGTACTCACGATTGTGTCGGTTTCTTTCCAAAATCACGCCACAGCACACCAGAAACACCCCTGGAACTAGGGTGTTATTTCAGTACCCTCTGGAGCCTTTCTTTTCTTAAATGTGAAATACCTTTTACCAGTTTTACTTTATATGCCAAACATGGATCATGAATTTAATTTCTTTGAAGTGACTGTGCAAAAACTATGAATTTTTGGGATCAGGCACCACCAGGGTCTAACTCACACGAGGTCTCTTAAAGACAAGGACGTCGTTTATTCCAAATATGGTCACCCAGGAAGTGACATTGACGTTACTGTACATCCTTATCATTGCTTAATATGGGTGTCTACTAATGTAAAAAGGGTCACTTCACAGTCACTGCCAATTGATACATGAAAGAGTGAAAGATTATCCAAATATTATCATGACTTTCACGTTTTTACTTTAAAGAGCAGCAGCCCTGCACCGTCTGTCCCATGTTCATGATGAATCACCACATGTTCGTGTGGAAACCGAGTTAACAAGATATGTGTACATATTATTCTCTCTTCTCAAAATTTATAGTCTTTATCAATTTTCTCATGTCACAGTGAATGTCGTTACAAATTTATCATAAAAAATTTAAAAAACATAAAAAAAAAAATTGCCGGAGGGGTTTTTATGTATAAATTTATAAGTTATCAGATTAAATGAGACTTTCAGTCGTTCGAAAAATATATCATCTAAACCCAAATCCCTTTATGGTGGCAATTCGAAAAAGTATCCTCTGAAAATATCCTGTTAAGAGTGTTTTCTTTGACCACCCTTAACATGGATTATGGAGTCTGTTGATTAATCAGCCGAGGCTCGAATAATTCTCCAGGGAGTCTAAAGTGAGTTCAAATTACTAAAAAAATATTTAAAGCTTCATATTTTAAAAACCAAATCTGGAAACAAGTATACTTTGGTCTCTCATCATTATCTCAAGCGTAGTAAGGTTTTTTTCTTTTCTTTTTTTTTTGGCTAGATTAGTTACAAATTCTTTGGTTTGCCAAAAAAAATCACAAGATCTGGCATTTTACAGACATTAATGTAATTGTATGGAAGTAAAAGCTGATGTTATGTAATGTTAAGCTGAGTATGTCAGGCTTCTCCAGTAAAACTCTGCAGATGGGAAGCAACTGGACTTGGGAATAAAATAAAGAATAAATAATGCATACAAGCACAAAGAGAAGTACACATGGTGGGTAGATCCTGGTTAATTTCCCATTGTCTTAACGAACGGAACGTGAACTGTATGGAATTAGCGCAAATCGGTTCATACACATTTACATTGTGGACGGAACCGTGTGGTTTAATGCCCTGCTTAAAGATGTGAACGCTCTTAAGCCATTCATCTTGACCTCAGGTTTGCAATTCCCTTCATATTAACAATCTAGTGTTTATCCCTCTATTCCCACCCCTTCCCCCATGCACTTCCCCTTCCCCCTCCACTACCCGTTCCCAATCCACGCTCTTCCTTTCTTCTCCCCTCATTTCCCCCCCCTACCCTGTCTCCCAAAATCAGCAAGTTGCTTTGAAGAACCAGCAACATAAGTTTGCTGCAGTTTAAATGCTTCATCATCATCGTGGATGACATGATGGGTAGATGCGAGTCGTTCTTTGCAGTGATATTTTAGCAACTCGACTTGGGATTTCCAAAGGAATTGTTGTCCGATGGTTTATATACTGTACCTCATAAAAGTAATAAGTTTCTGCATGGTCAACTACTGGATTTTAACTTTCTTCAAAATATCCTCTCTCATATTTAATCTGGTAGTTGTTCCGTATAGACCTAAATTAGTTTTCTTCTGTCCTAGGCAAATTGGCCTAAGGGCAATTCTACATTTAATAATCAGAGATTCCTTCGATTGGTCCCACTTGGACTTGGTAGAATGCACACAAGTGAGGCGATTGATAATCAGTGAAATAAAGCCCAAAATGGGTTTTCTCATTTTTTTTTAATAAAAGTAGTGGCAAGACTCCAAACGGTCATTAAAATCCTTCGTCTTCTTTTCAAATTGGTCTGTGCAAGCAAATTTGTAGATCGCTCTGAAGATATTTACTGGAATGTTTGTTAAAGGCTTTTAAGCTCGAAGATGCAGTCTTTTATCCTCTTCGAGTTCTTCCCTCTTCCTGTTTTTCTCTTAATTTTTTTCTTCTTTTTTTTTGGCCTGTTTCAAACTCTCTGAAGTAGAAACTGGTATGTGTCAAGTTATTTCTCGCTTCAGAAAACCCTTCTCATTATTAAAAGCAATTAACAACAGTACCGAGGTGCGTTTCTAGGCGGGTAGGTCGAGAGGTCGGAGGGAATGACTAAACTGTAAACAAAGGAATGTCGTAATCGACCATTAAACTGCCAGGTACTGATTTCGGACCCAGGATACTATATAAATTCAGCAGGGATTGGCACAATAATCGACAGCGTTTGAATCCATCAGAGATTACTTCCAATTGGTTACCTAATTTAGATTAATGTTTGATGAGTCAACAGTTATAATTCTAGATCTGCTTAGAATTTGGAGAGGCAGAAAATGTCAATCCTTTTCTGAACAGTTTTGAAGTTAGTTTACAAAGTGAGCACTGTACTAAACAGGTAATGCTTTGTCATGAGTAATACAATTGAGTGGTATAGGGTCATACTGTGTAGATTGTGGAAATGAGAATATTAAAGATGGGTTTGAATTCCTACAGGTAAAAGGAGAAAGCAGAATTGTGTTTGTCTTTTCCTTTTCTGAGTGCCTACCAAGCACCCCACATACAGTTGCCCCCTGCCCCTTCCTCAGGTATTTTGTTACTATACTACAAAGAGAATGTTATAACCACACATTAAATTCTGTCCTATGGAAACAAAATTAAATTCATTGCATATTATTTTGAGTCCCACTCTTTGGTATGAAATGGGTAGACAAATTTAGAAACTGTATCGGGGGAACCAAAATTTTGCGCTATATATTAATTTAATATCAAGTTACAAGTTTACAAAGTACTATTAAAAAGAATTCTATTTCTATCCTTTTTTTCCTTTTGTTTTGCATTAATCTCTCTTTCTTTGTTCTGTCACCTTAGACATTTTTGTGTATCTTTTGGTCATCAAATTCCATTGATTTGACACAAAGATACCAAGTTTAACTAAAAATAAGATTCTGTCTAGATTTTTGGCACATTTTGAACATGGGAGTAATCAGTTAATTCATTTGCCTTCCAGACAGACAGACTTTCATTTATATCCTAATCACATACAAAAATCAAACCAGAACTCGTCTAGGCTGTCCTGCACTATTTTCTTTATGATTTAAAGCAAATCACGATAACCAAGCTACTTGTTCTGCATTCTTGTTTGGATTTTAGTATAAAATAGTACCAAGGAAAATTTTAAAAATATCAAACTGTTTAAAGCAATCTGAGCCTAACAGAAAAGTTGTTGTATTAAAAAGGCTCACTTGTATTGATCAAACTGTCTAAGGAAAGGTTTGATTAAAGCCCTTGAAATTTAATCGAAAGGTATCATGCCATGCTACCAAGATTTATTACACATTGCAGGGCAACATACAGTACAGACAAATAGCTAAAATGGTGCCCAATATTGCTTTTCCAGTTTCACCGGTACTAGAAAAGAATTTTCAATACATCTAAAATCTCTTTTATTTATTCCTTCATTTTTTATTTTATTTTTTTTTTATTTTTTATGCAATTGAGTTTCAGTAACTACTTTGTCCTTTCATTAACACAATGTGATCATTATGCTCAAGCTCTTTAGCAAACACCAGATGACATACCTAATTCTCACCTGTTCAGCCTCCTTCTGAAGGCCAATCCATACCATTCACAGGTACATGATGATGTCATTGCTCATTGTGATTTTAAACTCCACCAAAAAAAATACAATTTAATGATGAAAAGCGATCCTCGTAACCAATATTGTCGGAAATGTGATAATTCCTACGCTGCAACGAAAAGCCAACTCACCCTAGATTTCCCAAAGATAAAATTGTGCCAACTTTTTCACAGCACTGTTATAATCCCAAAATATTGCTGCTCAGTTTCAAACCGTATGTGTTCAGAGGAAGTCTGCTTGTGATTGGGAGAGCTGCTATTTGTAGTCCCGGCTGCGTCTACCACGTTGCTTCATGTGTGCTTGGGACTAGAGTCTATAAATAACAGCATTGAGTTGTACTCTTACTCAATGTGCTTTGAAGTGGACTTTTATTTTTGGTATCTATGACTATTCAGTGAATTGAATATACACACTACTCAGTAAAATAATTGACAGAATGGAGATGTATTGTTGTTACTCGGGGGGGTGTTTGAACTGGGCTTTATTTTTGGTATATGAATATTCAGTGAAATGAATATACAGTACTAATTAAAATAATTGACAGAATTGAGATGTATTGTTGTTACTCGGGATGTTTGAACTGGGCTTTATTTGTGGGTATATGAATATTTAGTGAAATGAATACAGCATATACACAACTCAGTAAATAATTCACAGAATTGGGATGTATTGTTGTTTCTCGGGGTGTTTGAAATGGGCTTTATTTTTGGTATATGAATATTAAGCGAAATGGATATACACAACTACTCAGTAAAATAATTGACACAATTGGAATGTATTGTTGTTACTCGGGGTGTTTGAACTGGGCTTTATTTTTGGTATATGACTATTCAGTGAATTGAATATACACACTACTCAGTAAAATATATTGACACAATTGGGATGTATTGTTGTTACTGTATTTGAACTGGGCTTTATTTTTGGGTATTTGAATATTCAGTGAATGAATATACACACTACTCAGTAAAATAATTGACAGAATGGAGATGTATTGTTGTTACTCTGGGTGTTTGAACTGGGCTTTATTTTTGGGTATATGAATATTCAGTGAAATGAATATACACACTACTCAGTAAATAATTCACAGAATTGAGATGTACTGTTTATACTCATTGTGTTTTTAAACTGGGCTTGATTTTGAAACTGAATTAGTCAGAGGGAATGAATAGTGACATACACATTTCTTAAAAAGGAATTAAGTGTAAAATTAAGTAGACTTGTAATCTTTAATATTTAGCAACTTATGGCCAGGGATAAAAATATGTATTTGTTAAATTGCCTCAAGTGAAATTTACTTTCCTTAGAATCTCGTCTTGTCACGTATATCTACAGCACAGTACTGTGATATGCAAACTGAATTGAAAATTGAACTGCACATTTTTAACAGTGGAAGTCACTATATTATATCAATTGATACAATTTAGTTTGTCAAAAAGAGAGTATTGGTGATCCCGACAGCAGTCATAAAGTGGTAAATATATAGTATGTGTCAGTATGTCAGGAAAACTTAAATAAATATACTTAAAATTAATAGTACCAGACAGGTATGCAGACCTGTTATATAATTAATATTAATATTTAATAAATATCATAATAATTATAATAATTAATATTTTAAAGCGTCCTTGTGTCTCAATACCAACTTGTATATTGCTGACTACAAAATGATTTCACCTCATGATCTGCCCAGTTATCATCATTGTTGACTCAAACAGGAGTGTACATACTGTACAACATAAATGATATATTTAGCAACTTTGTAGTGGCAACCTATAAGACACCTGCTCCGGTGCCACCATAAGGGTAATAAGACATTTCCTCATTCTCAACATTTTCCTAAATGTTTCCAGACTCCGGGGATGGTATTTAATAATCCATCACCGGTGTACTTTAAATTAGTGTTGTATTACATATTACTGTTACATATTACTGTCACTGTTAGAGAGCATTTCACTCGGACATCTTCCTTCATGAATAAAAAATATCTTAATGTTACCATGGTGACATTTTTAATATTTTAATGTGTACCATATACAGTGAACATGAACTCCTTTTCATTTCTTTCAAACTTTCATACAAAAAATTATTTCACTAAATATTGGATTTTTTAAATTAATTTTTGGACCAATTTTGGATACCTATTTAATATATGTTTCACAGTTGATCATATTTCCAATTGCTACTAAATCAATAATTAAGTTTGATCTCCTCAAACGTGTCTGCAAAGTCCATTTGCACTTTTCCATCTACCTATAAAAGCTGCATGACTGGAAATGTTTAAGCTCCGCCCCCTTCATTCCTACTTCCGGGGCACCGCCCACTTTCTCCCCTTCCAGATATACTGAACCATCCAAAAGAGAGACTGTGTCATGTTTAGCAGGATTTCCGTCCAAAAAACTTAATCATTTTAAAATCATCTATATTTATATCCAACTCATTAATGAATTGTTGATTACCATTCAGTTTAATGAAAACTGGTTTGATTTATCGAGTGTATGCTTCATGCTCATATATAATTTCTTACAGTTGTTCTGATTTGCTTCACAGTATTTTATACAGCATTCATAATCACTGCCTCCCTCAAGAGTTCTAAGTTTACTTAAAAGTTATTTCCTGATTTCTTGTCCCCCATTCACGTTCAAAGTTGACATTTCATTTGGCAATAAAAGGGACCAAATATGTTTTAAATGAAGTATTTAAACATTGAGCAATCATTTTTGTACTGTACATTAACCCAAATATTGAAGGCCATAACGACCTATTTACAGAGGTACCAAATTGTGTTGAGTCATTGCTTGCATTGCATGGTACATTTGCTGAAACTGTCATAAATTTACAGAACTCGTACAGTGTATTAAATTTCGCATAAAAGTGGTCAATTTAGAGAATATGATATAGACTTCTCACAAAGTACAGATGATTTGTATGTTGTAACATAATGCTCCTAGAACAACATATTTTGTTGCCCAACCATCCCCCCTCCCCTACCCATATACCTCCTTCATCCTCCCCCTTCAAAAATAAGCAAAACCTAAATTTAATTGTTATAAGTTTGTTTATATATTTTGCTTACGGTTCTAATAACTTCTAAATTTATTTTTGGTCAACCGTTGGTGGCGATCTGAATTAGACAATTCAAGATGATGCAAGAAAAATAGTTGGAGAATGGGGGATATTGAAAATAAGTATAATCATAGGTGACCATTTTAGATATTTTATAGCAGAATTGAAATGATACTGATCAAAAAGTTGAGGGGGGGGGAGGAAATATGAGACAATACAAGGAAAATTCAACCAGTGGCAGTGCTAGGGTTTCAGATGCCCTGGTTGAAGAGCAAAAGTTGGGCCCCTCACACTTCATCTCAACATCCCCTTGACAAAAAGCCCAAAATGTAAAACCACAGAATTCTGTCTAGCTATCTCAATTGACTGGCAGTTTTGATCCAATTGCTGAAAATATCAGAAGCAACCCTCAGGGACATTGGGGGCCCTAGTTCAGTGAACCTTCTTTGCCTCTGAGTGCAACTTCAGTAAATATCGATACTGTGTTTTCTCCAGGTTATGATGATACACAGCTTGGGCTGAGACCATTTGATATTCATATTTATTTCTTCTTTGTTCGGATTTTGGTTCCTACACTGCATAATTAATTTGACAAAGAAATTTTAACTAAAATTTAGCAACTCAGAGACAATTGAGGTATAAATATTAATTAATAATTATTGTTTGGTACTGTGTACAAGGGTTCTTGCAGTTATTGCACAGTTGAAAGCCAAGTTTTGACTATCAGGAAGGGTCAATGGTTTCTCTTTGAAATTAATTTAATATCATCTTTAACTTCCTTTGAAAGGGACCAGACTTGCAAAGTTATCTTACTCCTGGTCCCACTGCCTCTTTGCTATAACTATGTATTAAGAAATGTACTTCATTGTGATTTAATGGCAGAAATAAACAAAACAACAACTATGCTTCATATTTCATATTGAAACTAGTTTCGCTCATTTTAGTATTAAGCTGCACCTAATGTTTGCTCTGGTGTAGTACTAGACTAGTATTAATTAAACCTGAATTACCCTTAAATTTGTTAGAACTAATAAACAAAGAAAAACGGTTAGCCATGGTGAAGTTTTACTTTTCGTTTTAATATAATTTTCATAGCCTTCTAACTCAGTGAGGTCTACACTACTATACAATTGATTAAAATTTATCTTTCAAAATCTCTGAATGACTTGGTGATGTAAAACCATCGTGAAAATTGTGTTTTTGTAAAATTTAAGCATTTCTTTTTTAGCAGTCTAAAGTATGAGGGAGAAAGAGATGAGCTTTAAGGTATACAATTGATTTTGCATATTAAAAATACATTATAACTGATAATCTAATTTCAGCGGACGGAATAAAATATTTAGGTCAGCTAAATAGTGGCCAGTTTTTACGTAAAATCAATTTAATTTCTTTTCTCCCTTTTTTTTGCTGTTTTTGAGATTCACACAGATTAGTCCAATGTTAGACCTAAAAGGATTTTTCCACAGGATTTTTAAATTGAAAGTGTGTTTGTGAGTTTGTTAGATTTAGAATCAATTGGTAGAGTGTAAGAGAGCATTTACCAGACAGTTTATTCTGCCTGACCATGACAGGATGTTTATCAAATAGAAAATTTCCATCATAAAAGTAGATTTAATTATTGATAATTTAAACATGTTTGCATCAACAACCAGTTGATCATTCTTAGTTTTTTTATCAAGCGCTATTTCATCACATGAACTGAACATTTACTAGTCACAGAATGACCTAGTTACCGTTATGGGAATTGAATATCTGACAGCATCGCAAAACTGAAGTCAGTAAGATGCTATAAATAGCTTTCACTTCTGGTCACAGTTAATACTTGCTAAAATCTGATCTGATCAGAACTTATTACAATTCATTAATTTTTAATTTTGTGATCAGTTGAAAATGATTTCTTTTTGTCGTCTGTTAATAGTAACTACAAATCTGTGTTTAATTTTTTGTAATTTCAGCATAATGCCCCAATACCACAAGGTGGGCGTGGTAGCATCCAGTTTGTGACACAGTACCAACATTCCAGCGGGCAGCGCAGGGTCCGTGTGACCACACTTGCCAGAAAGTAAGTGAAAAAAGAAAAACTCTCAACCTCTGCTACCTGCAAACATGTTCATAGTTTATTGGGAAAAGTCACAGAGAGATATGGAAGGTGTTCTTTTTGTAAGATGGGGTAATATTAATGGGTCCACCTCACTCCTCTCAATACCTGTCTCTCCTTGATTGACACTCTCCCATAAATCTAGTTCCACAGATTGGTATATAAGATCCCTGTACCTCCCTCCCCCACTCCTTTCCCATCCCCCACCATTTCCTAACCCTTTATATCTGTTACGTTAAACTTCTAAATTTGTTTACAGTACCAAAACTGTGCTCTACATCACAAGCCAACACAGAAAGATAAAAATGGTTAAATATGTAGAGCTGCTTGTCTCTGGTCAGTGATTGTTAGAATTTTAATTTTAATTTATTAATCCTGCATGATTCCATCAGTTCATGTACCACCTGTTAACGACCTTTTATTGAGTGATCTGCTGCCAACTTGATCTGTGACCTTTGACACAGCTTTAATATGTACTTATCACTTTAGTGAGGGCAGCACACTTAAACTGACCCATTGCATATCTGTATTGTGCTCTGTTGCAGCAAAGTGTAAGAGAGCATTTACCAGACAGTTTATTCTGCCTGACCATAATGGAATGTTAATCAAATAGAAAATTTTCATCATGAAAGTAGATTTAATTATTGATAATTTAAACCATGTTTGCATCAACAACCAGTTGATCATTCTTAGTTAATCATTCTTAAAAGTTACTCATGTGGAGGGGTGAAATATCATAGTGGAGATTTACTACTGGTCAATGATTTTGATTGAATTTTCAGTAGAAATTTAGCATATGATACTAACTGAGGAAATTTGACAATCAGCTCTAGATATAGCGAAAAATTAAGTATCTTTTCTTTTTAACTCAACGGCTACATTAGTATCAGATAGACCAATGATGATAGTGATTGGGTTTTGCTTTTCTTGTTGCATACTGAATGGTTAAAGATTAGAGTCAGTAATATGCATTCAACATTTAGCAAAAAGTCTAAATAAACTGAATAAATTTCAGTTACTTTATTTATCATAGCAACAAAGTGAGCCATTCATTTCAAATATATACAGCGGCGTAACGCCTATGGGCTCGGACGGGGCAAACCCAGGGGCCCGACCAAAGGGGGCCCCCGCTGCACTGATGTACAGAACTTAGAAGAGGGGTACCCTTTTTTTTCTTTTTTTTGAAACGGCACGTTTTCGTTGGAAAAGAAACTATAAACGAGACAATGGACATATTTTTCTGTGCGTGAATACGTTCGTCATAAATCATATGCCCCTGCAACTGCAAATCTCGTATCCTTCTTTCCGCACGACTGACTCAAGAGCCTGAGGTACACACTGGAACTTGATAGGCTACGCTGGTACATATT
>JAAAKB020306853.1:0-15959 GCA_010014835.2 Apostichopus leukothele
GTTAGGATATGTACACATATACTAAGTTTAGGATATGTACACAAACTAAGTTTAGGATATGTACACATAAACTAAGTTTAGGATATGTACACATAAACTAATTTAGGATGTGTACACATAAACTAGGTTTAGGATATGTACACATAAACTAAGTTTAGGATATGTACACATAAACTAAGTTAAGGATATGTACACATAAACTAAGTTTAGGATATGTACACATACACTAAGTTTAGGATATGTACACATAAACTAAGTTAAGGATATGTACACATAAACTAAGTTTAGGATGTGTACACATAAACTAAGTTTAGGACATCTACACATAAACTAAGTTTAGGATATATGTACACATTAAACTAAGTTTAGGGATACACCAAATCCAACTATTTGAATCCAGTCTGAACTGGATTTGATCGGACCATGCACAAGATCCGGCCTGACCAGATTTTCCAAGAGGAAGTGAAATCAGAGAAAACACAAAAAAATTAAAACTTCTCTTCCTTTATCACAACTTGTGAAAATATGCTCAGAATAATGTATTAGAAAGGAAATTTAGATTTACATTCATTGCTTACGTTTTTTCGATAAAAGTTCATACTTGTTGGAAAAAGATACTCAATGGATAAGTTTTCTAGTTTCCGGCCAGACCAGATATCAGGTGCATTCCTACCTTAGTTGCATATAAAAGTCTTTGGCTATGGTTCTCATTGCCTTTGTGGATTTGTGCTGTTTTGTAACTTAAAAACCCGTTCCAGTACTAGGATTGTAAATGGAAGTACTTTAATTCTATCCAGAAGGTGGTTTTATGTCTTTGCATGGCTTGTTCATGTAACAGTAAGGAACATTAAGGAACATCTGAGAATTTAATATCTCAATTTTCTTTTCTTTTTTTCTTCACGGAATTTACTTTTTCTTCGCAATTTCTCTTTTGACAGCCACCAAGTAAAGATGATCTGTACTGTGTTTGTTTCACGAGTGGCACCACAGGTGAGGTTTCCATGGCAACATGGCTTATTATCTGAAGCAGTCTTAACGTTGTGTTTTATATAGATACACAATTCCTTGTCAGAGAAAGAAACAAAAGAAAGAAGTGAATAGTCCAAATTTGCTTTATCCATATTCTTGGGAAGTAACAAATTATCTCTCTTAAAAAATCTAGCAGTTTTCTTTCAAATGAAGATTATTTTGATTTCCTTTCATCTGTCCTATTTTATCACTAAAAATTTGCAGTTAATCGAGAGTATAATTTTTTAATACATTACCACGACAAACACGTTGAAATGTCCCTTCTTTGACCCGAGTTGAATTTTACAAATTCTATTCTCCAATGCTATGTGACATGTGTCATACTACCTAGGATATAAGGCCTTTTTCTACCAAAAACAGTACATAGGTTTTTATTGTATTAAACTTGGTCATAGCTACAAATCACCTCACTCGATATGCCTTTCTGTGACCAGTAATGTATGCGGCAAAATCGCTGCCTTTCTGTGTATAACATGACATTAAACACACAGTAACCTTCTTACATATAAAGTAGCCATAACACATATAAATAACCAACTTTTATTATAACCTTTATATATATATATATGAAATTTCATACTGCTGTTGCCATGGTGAGCAAGGTCAGGAAGAAATCCATATTTTTCTGAGCCAAAATTTGTTGCAAAGGTTAATATTACAAGGAGGAGATAGTGGCTGAGTGTCACACTCATGCTCAATAAATCCTCTCAATGCTTTCATGTAAATTGCCACGTTTGTCAGTGTATAATATTAAGGCCATCAAAGGATGTTAGTTACAGTCTGTGTTTGTGACTGCATTGTGAGTATCAGCTATCTTCCAGGTTATCGACATCAGCAGAGAACCATTCCTAGAGCAACAAACTCGGTGTAAAGGACTGGTGGTGTAGCTCAAGGGCAGGATGATGGTTCCTCAATTGTGCGACCTAGTTTCAACCACCGTCTACGAACCCTATAATTAAATAGTTCCTATAAGGAAGTGATTGGTTTTCAGTCAGTTCGTGTGAAACCCTGGATAATGGATGTTGTTCATTTATCCAAAAGCAGCTTCTGAATTAACCGTTCAATGTTTTGAGAAGACACAGGAAACCAAAATGGCTTCTGAAAATTGTCTTTGGTTCTTGTAACAACCTTTGCAGATCGTTCTAAACTCCAGCTTTCCGGAAATTTTTCTCATCCTGTTTCCTTGCACTGTTTGAGTTTTTCCTGCAGCATGGAGTACATAGGAACATTCTGTGATTTGTGACCCGAAAGTCTTGTTGATATTTTACATACATGGAGATATGTACCTCAATCTCTTAGGAGATCGTTGTGATAACGATCACTTGGTCACCCCTAATTGAATACTCCTAGCAGGAAATTTAAATTAATTCAATTAATACAGCAAAAAAAAAAACTGCCTTTGCTCATTTCATACTGTTTGATTCATTCCTGTTTGCTCAGGCTTAAACTTTCAGCCATCTTTCTGTGTTACTGTTTTACAAGTTGCTTCCTCTTAATTTAGACTCATTTGAGAGGATACTGCCGAGCCCTTTAGCCTAGAATAACCTAAAGGGTTTAATTCCAGCTGTTTCATTTTCCTTTATCTTTCCTGTTTTCCTTTCTCTACTTCAGGTGATCCAAAAGGAGTTTTGCTTACCCATGAAAACATGATTGCCAACATAACAGCTACATACCTCAATGTTAAGGTATGAATATGCATTTGTCTTCAAGGAGTGACTATTGCCATTTGCAGGGACGGATCCAGCGGGAGCTGGGCCTGGGGGGGGGGGGGCTTGGGCCCCCATTCTAAAATTTGTCGGCAATTGGAATTAATTGAAGAATTGAAGATACTATTACGAACGTTACAGGGTAACTTGTGGACATTTTAGCATGAATCATGCAAGTGCATTTTCTTGCATTTTACCCATACTGTCTTATGCTCCGCTAGTTTGGTAGTGATTCGGGTATGTAACATTACTCTCCTCTCAGGCCCCCACCACCCCATCTATCCTTCCAGGAAATGCTGGACCCACCACTGATTTGGGAGGGATGTGTTAAAATTGTGGAATAACAGAAGAAACAGTAGCTTCTGAAGGTGAACCCCCCCTCCCCCAAAAAACAAAAACAAAAAAACATGAGTCCATTTATAAGTTATCATAATACATAATTTTTTTTTTTTAAGGTTGGAATGACAATGGGTCCATCTGATCGGTACCTTTCTTACTTACCTTTGGCTCACATGTTCGAGAGATGTTGCCAGGTACTTTATATCATCTTTTATGCACAAACTGTTTGTATTATATCGTCTCGATTGAGGAACAGTACAAACTAAACCCAGACTTGAAGTGACTCGGCCGGAACTCTTTACCCTGCACATTTGTCCGTACTCAAATAGTTTCAAACTTTATCTTGTGGATTTGCTCTTTATAGTCTCTGCATTTTTGGAAACATGGTATAGATACTAATGCAAGATTGAGTACTCGTCCTTTCTGAGCATTGTACTCATATTTATGGTACTCATACTTGTGTGGTACTCATGTTATACTCTACTGTAAGTCTACGAGACTATTGACTCTTTCATCATGGTTAATATTTGTTTGCTTATCTGCAAATTGTTTTAGATGATACTCATGAAATTTTGACACATCTTTCTGTTTCGTTGCATTTCCAAGGCGATAATCATTGTTAACGGTGCAAGGATTGGATTCTTCCGAGGAGACATAAGGAAGGTGGGGGACGATGTAGCCCTGTTGAAACCGACGTTGTTTGTTACGGTGCCCAGGTTACTGAACAGGATTTATGATAAGGTGGGTGCAGTAAATGCAAGCTCATTCCTTCTACTGGGACAACTCTTCTCGACTTATTAACTTTTCTTGTAGAATCATTTTCAAAGGGAATGGTCTTAAACCTTTCTCTTTCTCGATCGTGACTTTGGCTTCCACAACTAATCATCGTAGGTTTTATCATTAAGCAACATGGTTGTTGTTCTAAGCTCTACCAAGTAAAAGTGAGTAAAGATGGGCTTGAATTAATATGACTGGGAAACCTTCGTTGAAAATCGATTCTCTTTTCGAAGGAGATTTGAGAAGGCATGCCTCAGCAAGTTCTCAGTTTCAGTTTCAAAAGAGAAATAAAAAATGAAACCAATATTGAAACTAAATATCAATACAAGCTTGAAAGGCAACAAACACTATTGCTTGTATAACATCCTGTGAGCAGGGGATACCATGCGTGAATGTGAAGTTTATTGTAAGATATAGCTGTTTGCATGCAAAATAAACATTGCTTCATTTTCAGCTGTTCCTTGTTGCACAATAACTAGTGACTATATAGTTTGTAGTTCAAAAAGACCATAATTATATCTGTAAATCTGGGGGGATATATAACATTAGAGATGTGTCAGTTAATTGTTCCTGGGCAGGAAAAATGCGCCATGTCATTTTACTAGATCGAAGACTTGACCAAGTTTAAGTTTGACACTATAGAGATTTCACCAGTCCGTAGTGGAACTGATATTAACAAAATCACAGGCCTTTGATGTAGTTTTTAACATTGAAATCTCCCAAACAGAACAGGATGTTCCAATGGCAGTTTTGGGGAGTTGTCTATCACAATTATCTATATCAAATACGATAAGAGACACACTAAAAAAAACTTTAAAAAACACACTAAACTATTACAATTTAGAAGAACAGTATGTGATTCCGTAACTTTTTTGTTGTTTTTGTAACAGACCTGTTCACAATATGACATTTAAGGAATGCAGTGTACTTTCTCTGTTGATATTAAATGTTTTTGTACCAGACCTGTTCACAATATGACATTTGAGGAATGCAGTGTACTTTTCTCCCTAATTGGCTCTTTAGTTCCGACCTCGGGTATATTCATGGCTTCTATACAATGTTATTACATAAGACTTCACTTACCAGCAACTCCTTGACTGAACAATAGACAACTTTCCCAAGAAAAAAAAAAGTGTCTATTCTATAAAAACAATCTTATTATCCACCGTAGGACCTCTCGCGAGGTCGATCAGGAGTTAAACTCCTTTTGATTTGATTTGAGCAATTTTTGATGCGATCCCAGATAAATTCTTCCCTGCCCTCTATACCACCCTCCACTTCCCGACTCAATTGCTGATCCCGTATCATACAGCTGAGCACGATGCTACACTATTAGATACAGATTACGTCTGTATTCTTATTTATAGTTCTCACCTTCTCTTCAAACAGTATCACTTGTCCAGCTAACTTTCCTCCGAGAGCTGCCAGTTGGACCTGCTTTGACCCCATGCCGGGGTAAAGGTCATAGAGGTCAAGGAATTGGATGGTATTCCCCATGACTTTCATGCTGTACAGACACATAGGGTTACCCCCTGCTATGTGAATGGTGCTGTCGTTATAATCTGATGGGTCAAAGTGAGGTCAAGAGAAAACGAGGACATTACTTTAAACAAGGACATGGTAATCTGTTGGATCAAATTTACCAGAAAATGTAAAGTAACATTGCAACCTGATGAGATCAATGTTACAAAAATATTACATTAAAACAAGAACATTGAAAGCTTTAAGGATCAAATTCACCAGAACATATAAAGTAACATTGCAACCTGATGAGATCAGTGTTACAGAAATATCACATTAAACAAGAACATTGTAATCTGTTGGATCAAATTTACCAGAAAATATAAAGTAACATTGCAACCTGATGAGATCAATGTTACAAAAATATTACATTAAACAAGAACATTGTGAGCTTTAAGGATCAAATTAACCAGAACACAAATGTGATGGATCAATGTCACAAGAACATAACATTTACCAGGACCAAATTTACAAGAACATGTATTAAACAGTAACATTACAGCCTAATGGATCAATGTTGTACACTGCATTGAGAAGACATATTGTTAAGTTAATGGGTCAAACTTAACCAAAACAGAACAGAACTGTATAAGATGAACAATGGAAAACCGACTGGGAATTTACAGACAATCATAAATGAACACAGAAATATTTGACTAGAACAAGATTTGAATCGATGACTTCAGTGTTACAAGCTCTGCATTGCTCTACCAACCGAGCTATCTCGCACTTAATTGATCCTGACAAACTATATAGCCAATATCTGAGGGCGCCAGTCAGAAACCACAGTACCTTGCAGACAGTGTAACCGAGGATAACACCCCATGTTCATTGGATATAACCCAGAAAGTACAGGAATAGGAATTGGACAGGAATAGGACAGGAAATGGAATGGAAAGTGACAGGAAATGGAATTTCAATCATAAGGTCCCCAGTTCGAGTCACTCCAAGATTAATGTATGTCGTCTAGCTACAGAGTTGTTGACAATTGACAATTCATAATCATGGACGTTAAATATGAATCTAAGAGACTAACTTCGGTCAGCTTCCGGCTTTGATTAGCCAAAGATGGCTTCTTCGCGAGTTCCTGCTTGCAGGAGGATCTAAAATACATACATACATGCAATTAAAGAGAAATCTGGCTTTCATGGAGTTATGTACACCCATACATTAGACAAGCTTAGATCCTGACTGATATCAACCTCAAGTCATTACGAGTTCAACCTGGTTAGCCCTCGCTTGGTTTATACCTGGAAAAACAATGATTGTCTGGGTATCACATGATCTACGAAGTAACCAAAGCTGTCTTCCTTATCTTACTCCTCAAGCTCGTTTGTGAAGGTTTATTCCTGCTGCAGCTGCTTCATTAGCTAAGATAAGGAAGACAGCTTTGATTAATTCCTAGATTGCATGTCACCTGGAAAATCGCTGTTTTCTTTCTGGGTATAAACCAAAAGCGAGTGCTAACCAGGTTGAACTGGTAATGGTGCTTGAACTATTCCAAGTTTTAATACTGCAATTTCTATGGCTATTGAAAAAACACCACTCTTTCCTTTCCACATCCAACCCCCTCTCATAAATTGAATTATTGATACAACTAATTGACTACATACCTTGCGATATTGCCATAGCTGTCGGTATGTTCATTTCACTCAGAGGAAGCGTCCAGGCAGTCACCTGCTCCGTAAACTCCAATGATCTAGCTTCATCACGCTCCAACGGGAACTCTTTAGGAGCAAGGTAGGCTGGTCCCTATCGTATACGTTAAAGTCAAAAAAAGTAGTGTATCAAAAACCTAGCCTAACATTTATTACGACTTTTACATATTTGCATCTTTTGAAAAAAAAAACATGTTCTAGTTCCTTTCAAATGATTCTTCACTGACATATAGAAGAAACAAACATCTATGAAAGTCAAGTTACTCCAAGAGTTAGATTGTTAACTATTTGAGGGTGAAGTTTGAAGACTACTCCTAAAAATGTGGTTATAGAGAATTGGGTGAAGGGGGATCCCTCTGAACTCCTTTTGTGCTAGTACTCAGCTTGTGTCATGGCTCAATGTAATTGCATTGTTGATTTTATCGTTAAGCAGACCGCACTCTGCCTGGCCGAATGCAAAATGACTGGACTTAACCGGTTTACGATGTATCACCGTGGATAGTTGGGCAGTGAGTGTGCTTTAATAATAAGAATGCAACGATTTCAAAGACTTTGGCAAACTTTTAAGCTGCCTCACTGTCAGGTCTGGCAAACTGAACATATATTGCTAACCTGGAACTGGTATGAGGCAGACAATTTGCAGCCGTTTGACGACTAAAATTACCCAGTTTGCACTATTGACACTTATCAGAGTAATGTCTTTTCTTCATTTCCTCTACCCATGTAAAAAGGAACATTTTGCTGCAGCAACCAAACATAACAGTTATCATGTTCGCCGATGGGTGTTTCTGTTTAAATTCGTGGCTAAATTCTTCACCGATAAATGCTGCTTGTCTAATAGCGAAAATAGCTACAAACTTATGAAACAGTATCTATTACCAAAAATAAGTTCTTAAAATTGTATTCAAAATACTGACTAGAACTATTTTTTTTTTTTTACCTTCACCCGGAGCTTTTTCTCCTGGACAGGACAAATCATTTTCCTTTGAGTGTTCCCGCTATCAGAGAAGACCCATTGGGAACTTAGTTGCATTGGAGGCAGAGAATACCTAAATAACAGGAAGAATGAAAGAAGGAAAGTAAGACAAGACGGCCAAACTTTTTTGTTTTTAAAACTTTTTAATTTTATCCATTCATTTCCATTTTTTTCCCATTTAAATTCATAAATCATATTTTTGAAGCTACTGTTATCGTTGCTGGTCTGGCTTTATTATTCATTCATTCTTACTCTTTAATTTTAAAATCAGAAAATGAATCAAACTTAGAAAACTTTTTTTTTTTTTCAATATTTATTTCATTATTTTCAGATTTACATATAGCATCATTCAAAACTTAGACAATGCAGCATATTTCTTAAAAAGAATGACATTTTATGAAACTAATTTTTGATCCTTGAAAATGAAGTGAATTACAAATACAGAGAGATCATGATAGGTTTTTACAGATATGGTAAGATGAGAGTATCATGGACATTATGCAGCTTTTATAATGATTTTGGTCAATTTTCAGCAGTGTTTGAAGCTATTATTACAAAACAATGCAACATCTTTTGAAAATACTTAGTTTTCTTTTTGTGCACATTTTACTACCTTGTAGCAAGCAATGAAATTTTCACTACTGAATATTCATGAAATCAAGGGCCGAGTCTTGGTGCATTGATATCTTGTGAATTATAAAAAAAAAAATTAATTTATACTCTGTACCCTTGAATAATTGCCATGATATTACCCACCAAAGAAAATGGCTGCAAAAGAAAAGTTACCTATAAACAGGCTAATGCATATATGCTACCTTCCTATTATAGGCACATGATCAACCAGACACTTTCAACAAAGGTAACTTTCATGAGAAGAGGATTATAAGTATCAAACTTATTTTTGTTCTAAAGAGATATTTCCAAACAAAGTTCCTGCAACCTTCAATTATGTCAAATAATTAAGTCTTTCTTTCCTTATCATGACAACTATAGTTCTTAATGTTTACTAAAATCCATAGTTTGACATTTATACGTATATGTTGGCAATATTTAAAAGTTTTCTTCACATTTCCAATTTAATATGCCATTTGCTTCCTCTCTCATCTATTCCCAAATCAAAATGTACCATAAAAGTTTAAAGTTTACTTGAAATTCTCAAAGCCACAAGCCAGAAAAAGGAAGTCAGATATTGTTTTATTCTGATCTTTCGTTTATCTTTGTTGTCCTCTCCACCTCTCTCTCTCACTGAAATCCCATTATTAACCCTCCACACCATCTTCATCCCACATCTCAAGGTTCTCATGCGACAATCCACTCTGTTAGTTTACATAACGCTCTCGCAAAGTCAGCTCCCACTCTTAAAGACATGCAGATTTCTCATTCTGGCACGAATGAGGTGACACGATTCCCAGATGAGCTCTCGCTGGTATTTCATGTTTGTGTGAGAAAACTATTTATACCTGTTGACCCTCTGCTATGATTAATACAGTAATTTATTCCAATGTAAATAGCCTCCACTTCAAAGACACACAATTGCTCACTCTTGTGCTAGCTGTACATTTCCTGGTTGAGTCCCTACTGCTATTTCAAATTCATGTAAAACTAATGTTTCCTAATCCAACCCACCTCTGACCCACCTGCTATGTTACAATAATTTATCCCAATGTAAATAGCCTCCACTTCAAAAACACACAAATGCTCACTCTTGGGCTAGTTGTACGTTTCCTGGTTGAGCCCCGACTGGTATTCCATGTTTGTGTAATACAGACGTCACTTGTTCCCGGACTTCCTTGTTGTAAGCATCAAAGTCAAAGACATTGGAGACTACCTGAGCTAGACCCTCCTTGGGGAATTTCTGTCAAGAAATGGGAGAGTAAAAAAAACCCAATCAAGTTACTTAGCCTATCACAAAATGATACAAAATCTCACTTACTTCATTGTGGATCTTTGTTACTAAAATGCATCCTATTCATATAATCTTTTGTATTCATTTCACAAATGTAAAATGGACTAGGTATAAAAAACAAAGTGCTATTGTTTCTATGGTGTTCAAAAGCCAAGTCACATAGGTGTCTGATCTTGCTTTCCAGATTCCCAGCCTGACTGGCCTGGACCCTGAAGCCACTGTGGCTCCACCCCCCCCCCCCTGATTCAGAGCTACTATAAAGCACTACAAGATGGTTTTGTTGGATTATGGAATATACACTTTTTTAAATAGTGAATGATGTTTACCCTGAATAGATCAACACTTATGTACACTATTGTAGATAGTGGTTTCATCAAAGAATCGTCATCATGTTAAATGGAAATAAACAGTGTCAAATTTTAAACATCTGGTTACAGTTGCAATTTCTTGACTAACTTTGGTGTAAAGTGAAACATCCTTTATATGCGTAACATTGGTGATGAAGCAAAGTAGAAAACATCTGTGTCGCATGGTCAAGTAGTTTGCCAAGAGCCTACAAAAGTGTCCGAGCATTCGCATTCGATATAATCATGACTTTTTTGTTTAATGTGAAAACGCATCTCCGTACCTGCAAATGTTTAACCATGTTGACGACTTCCCTGGTCGAGTATGGATATGAGATCAGGCTTTGGTCTGCCATACTCCTCAATTCACTGAATGCTAGGACTAACTTTTTCAGCGTCTGTTCTGGGACCTCGGGACCGTACCTCCTCAGCATGGCTAATTCTGATTCGATATCGGGGTTATCGATAGCGTGGCAGCTGAAAATATCGCCTGAGGGATGCAGAGACCAAAGAATTAATCACAACACATAATAATTAAAAAAGTCAATAAGTAAACAATCTACTCCATCCATAGATGTTACAGTAAAGAGGCCGTCGAGAAGCGGTCAGAGGGTCGGATTTCAATCAAACCTGCCGACAAAAAATCATCTCACAATCTTGCAGTAATTGATAATGCTGACCCCAAAGGCTTTAGGCTCGACCTAACCCTACCGAACACAATACTCAATCTTAGGCTTGACCTAACCATACTGTACACATTACTTAATCTACGTATAGTGAGATTTTGATTCTATTTAGCTCCTTGCTTCAGAATTGTTTTCCATTGCTACGGAAATAAATTAATTGAGAACCGTGCCATAGTGTCTGATATCCAGTTTTATGGATAGCATGGTTTACCGGATAGCACGGTTTACCAGATACAATGGTTTACTGAGACCATGACAGCTAGATATCACCTAAGGAGTCGAATGATCATAGAATGAATACGTAAAACGTCTAATAATACTGTTCTTCCAATACAAACAATTCCATAGTGAGAGGATTTCCTTGAAATGTACAGCTTATGTTTTTCGTTTCAACCCACCGATGAAGAAGATCCTACCAGTATCCAAAGATTACCTAGTACAAAAGCTTTTTTGTTTGGCAGTAAAGCAATTTTTTGTTAACAGTTTTTCTCTCTTTGACCGAGATTTTGAAGTAATCTTGCCTAAACCATGAAGGCACATTCAGAACAAACAAACATCCAGCTCACACTTTTGACCTAAAACACATCAAACATCAATAGACCTAGCTGTTCACTTACCTAATGAACCAAAGAAGTCATTTCCCAGGAATGGAAACCCTGGACGGTTGGCCAGGACCATCATTTTGAAGTCCGGATGCGTAACAATGACGTTATCCGATGGCTGGAAATTCGAGTTCCCTATACGGAAAATCATAAATTAAATAAATATATATTATATATTTATTAAAGTATTATATATTGCTTTACATTTAATGAGTTTCATAATTTCATTTATTGTTAGTATAACAAAAATGGTTACAAGTTATTTCTTCGTATTTGACTTTGTACCTCACAAAAAATGATCTTTTTTAATCAACTCTACAATTCGAAAGTCCTACTATACATTGCCAGCATCACCGATGCCATTATTTCTCTGCTTTGTGTAGTGTTTCATATAATTTATATACTATAAAGTCAGAGGTCAACCGCGGGTCAGAACTGACTTCGACCAATCGCATTTCAGGTGTTGCACCCACACATGCCTCTTGTGTAAGAATGCTTGCACTCCAAGTTGTTTAAAACGTTTTATTTCAATTTCCATTCGCCGTTGAACTATGGACTTTTATTCTCCTGAATATTGTTTGTTCATGTATGGGCCCACTGTAATACCTAGAATGACACTGTAAGCTATAGTGTAATGCTTTTGTAATGCTGTTGTCACCCTGATCAAATGATGTAACATTATAACATAATCGGATACCCCTTGACTACAGTTATTACAACACAGTATAGGAAACTTAAAATAAGCTAGAACTTTTCAAAGACTGTGACAACCTCCAGTCTGGATGTGACCTGGATAATTCAAGTTTTTCTGTATTAGTATATAGTATACTATTATATTACCTGAGACAATCTTCCTGCCATCTGCTAGAGTCATTTCTCCGCTCTCGACGAGAGATTTCAGAATACAGGTAACGTGGGTGGGCGCTTTGTCGGCTTCGTCCACCACCAAAATGTGGCCGTACTTGACCGCCTGGACCTAAGAGACCAGCAAAAGAGAGTTTCAATTCAGATCTGAGCACATGCAGAGGGCAGTCACTTGGCAATAACTATTATGACTAAATTATTATAACTAAAATGATTGGACCTTCTACATTAAAATCAGAGCAAAGAACGGTTGGAAGAATAGCTTAAAATGAAACTAAAATAGGTGCCCAAAACATGTGACATTGGTTGTGTTTAATACAAGTGATAAATTCCAGGTAGCAAGTTAAATTTCTTGGGTGTATGTTTATTTCGTGAATGTTACAAGTCTTCTCTTTAGCGTACGTAAGTTATGGTATCCATGGCATTTCTTCCTAAACGACACATAACATCAAAAAAAACTTTGTTGAGCAAATGCCTCTTTAAGACTCGTTGGGAATTGTTTCAATGGTGTGCATAAATGTGAGACTTTTCCATAATTGGTTCGACATTTTATTCATACTGACATATATGTGGTCTATTTGAAGTACGCACCAATGGTGAGTCCTCATAGACGATGACACCATCTTGAACGGTTGGCTGTAGTGTTAGGGTTTGAACGGTTGTGTCTCTACAAAGAGATAAGGAAAGGTAAAGATAAGAAGAGGAATACAGATCATGACATGTTCAATGTGTTTTTATAACAAGATGAAGTGTTTTAATGGAGAAAGTATTTAATTCATACCCAGCAATGTGTACAGCTTTTACATAAAGAAACAACGAGTTCGAGGTGTCGTGTAGCGGGTTTAATACTGTGTTGCCCCAGGACCAATTAGAAACCCACCTTGAACCAGATTCTTATGAACTATTCCAAATTGCTACTGTACAGTGTTGTCCGAATGGAGTCTTCTGTGGTTTGGGAATTGGGAAATGGGGTATAGTTATGATCTTACCATGGTTGTGAAACAACATTATTCACCATGGCTGCACTACACAGTCATGATGAGTTAGGTGCAATCAAAACTCTCTCAGTATTTGAAAAATATTCAGAAGAGATGTTTAATCACGACGATGTTCAGCTGCAGTCCCATGCGCAAGAAACGGTGACGCATTAACATGCCTGCCGGTAATACTCCCAACGCTCATCATATCCTTAGTTATTCTCTCAACACTCATCATATTATTAAGGAATAAGGCTCGTTATAAGCCAGTGTTCATCCAGGACCATCATGTAAAATGGGTTCTTAAAAAATAGCTTCTGTTGGCTTGTTAACCCTGGGATACCCTGTTACAAATCTATGCTATAATTGTAGTACCTTAAAACGTTATTTTACCTCCTAATGCAGCAAAAATGAACTTACTACAGAATCTTCTCAGACATGGAATAAAAATTAGTGTCATGTAGGATAAAATTATTTTGTCATATAAATTTGAAACAATTATGCAAACAATATATATATATGCAAATGAATCAAACTAGTCCTTTAACACTAAACAATTACTTGATTATCACATTGTCTTGTTTATAATTATCTGTAATATACCACCTACCTGTGCAGCTGTATGTATTGCCTCGGCCTGTTCATGAGATGCAAGAATCGATCCACCAGTTTGTTCTTCCCCACTCCTTGATTCCCTACGAGTAGAAGGTCCTCTCCTAACTTGTAGTCCTTCAACATGTCTTCCATGACCATCATGTGCTTCAAAGAGAAATACAAACAGGAAGAAGATAAGCACATTAATACCTTCCAGAATTTGGGAGGAAACAGGGGTGGAGGGGGAGGTGGAGGGTGAGGGGGAGGATGCACCTGGGTGCTGAAGCCTTGGTTGGTCAGAATACAAAGGTGTGATCTACAATTTTCCCACTCAAAATGAGCCATCAAATTCCAAAAAAAAACGTTACTGAGATGATAGCCTGGTTTAAATTTCCTGTTTCAATGTTCAATCTGCTTATCCCTGACATTGTACAACAACTACTTTGGTTTCTTGTGATATGTCCTTTGGTAATGCTACATACCTGAGGGTTTTCGTAGAAAAGAGTATCTGGGACCATAGTTCTATTTTCTGGGTTGTATACTGGCATTTCTGTGTGTCCAATTCTGAGAAGACCATTATTTATTTCACCTGAAGAAAAGAAAAGAAATTATATATATATATACATATATATCTATATATGTAAATAAATATAAATCAATGATTAATAAAATGTAAACAATAATAAGAAATAATTGAATAAGAAATAATTGAAGGCTAAAGTAAGTAAAGAGATGTTCAAGTCAAGCATAAAAGAAAGACTGAATAGCAAAGTTTCTCCAAAATTAAAATATGAATACGTACATGTGATTGATTTATCTACATCAGCCATTGACATGGATTCAACGGTCGGTCTGCTCGGGGCGATGTCCAACCTCTCTAATGTCTCCTCCAGAGCTTCTTTAGCGATGCTCGGCAAAAACCTGCCAAAATGGATGCGGAAAACAGGACTGAAATTTCGCTGTTATACTGAGAAAAGTTGATAATGTTATCAATCAAGTAGAAAGACTGAGAATCAAACTTTTAACCTTTAATAGAAAAGTTCTATTAAATGGTAAATGTCAGATCAGTGACGGACTAAGCAGGGGGCATGTCCACCCTGGGTACCAGTCGGGGGGTGCCATCCCACAGCTCCCAAAATTAAGAGGGGATGATGGAAGGATCCAATCCCAGTTGCCAACTATTCTAGGTACACCACTGTGTCAGATCTATGAAATAGACTTGTACAATCAGCGATTGTTTCCAACGAAAAATAAGACACCACATTAAAAATGACATGGGAGTGTGGGACACAAAAATATTCTATAATATTGAACTAAAGTGGTGTGTAACAGCGTATAGCGGCCAAATGGTTTCACCCACATTACCCATTTATATGATATGAGAATGGTACAAAGCTTGGTCAAAGTGACACAAAGATACAATCCAACTTTAAAATTTAGCATTCATTTTCACAAAATTAGTTTTCTTTTAGTTTGGGATGAGAAGATGAGAGGATGAAGGTTTCCCTTTACCTTGATAGGCACGCCTTGCTGACAGCTTCGTACAAACTCTCGTTCTCGTACTGGGAGATTCTTTTGGCTATTCTGACGAGATTTCGGGTCGATAATGAGGTAGATAACGATTGAAGCTGACAAAAAAGAAATGTGACATTCGAGTGAGTAATAAAGAAGACTACTGAAAGATTTCACTATTTTCATAACAAAATACAAATAAAATATAGATTATACGGACATTGAAATTGAACATGTCGACTGGATTTTCATTCAAACGGAAGACAATGATGTTATCATTTGAGTGTTCTCATTTATATGAAAGATTTAATTCAGTAAATATGAATTCGCATACAGCTGTGCTGATGTCCAATAAATCCGACATGGCCCACCCCTGGATGCCTTGATAGATCTTAATATCTCTTACCGTGTGATCACTAGAAGTCCTCAACATGTGTGTGAGGTGTAGAAGCTTGTGCATACTCTCAC
>JAAAKB020307069.1:0-15949 GCA_010014835.2 Apostichopus leukothele
CCTCCCCGCCCCCCCCACCCCCACACACACTAGGTATTGTAGCAAGTACACTTGAGAACAAAATTTATCGTGCACACTATTAACGTGTTCACTACAGCTACTTAAAACCCCTCTGGAACTCCAATAACCCGAGTGCATACTTAGCTGAGTCCGATGGGTAGCAAGCCCACCCTCGTGGTTGTATGAAGGCATAGTTGCATAATTAAAGAACACATAAACACACGATGAAGTCGGTTAACGACTGCCAGTCAGAGATTTCTATACCCACAGTGATGTAAGCCCTGTAATATCGCTTTCTATCATCAAATGTTATTGAACTACTCTCAAAAGCCATGTACAGCTACTGATGTACATGTACGTGTACGCATGTCGTGATTCAGGAAACAAAAATTCCAGCGAGAACTCGGTTTTAGCCCCGGAGGAGGGCGTTTTTAAGGACGTAGGTTTTTTTTAAATGCATACATGTCGATCTCTTGCTTAAAACTTGTGAAATTCTAGGCCGGAGTCCCTTTGTCGCAAGTATTAAAATACTACTTAGGGAGAACTGTGGGCGAGCATTGACAGAATCGGTCGTGCATTATTTTGATCTTTCTCGCTGCAGGAGTAACGGGACTGGGCCCAAATCTTTCAAGAGACTGGTAGATAAAATACCAAGCAGCAGCAGGAGGCTCTTCGAGGAACAGGTGAGTGTCTTTGGCACATGCAAGCCTGTCTAACGGGCGTCAGGACAACATTCCAGTGGCCAAGGGTCAATACAGGGGCTTGGGAAAATATGGGATAAATTTTTCATAGTACATTATCTCATTTTTTGAAAAAATTCTTCACAAAGCTATAAATGTACCATAAAGACTAAAGACCAACCACCCTCTGCCAGTTCTGGTTGTAAACCGTCTTTAAATGTGAGAGGAATTAAATCATTTGAAAGAGCTCTTTAATAACAAATCTATTTTCCATTTCATGCTAGAGAAACACTGTTATGAATGCTATTAAAATACCCCACAATCGGATATATGGTTTACCATTTACATATATAGCTCTAGAGTCTGGATGGGGACGTTATATGGCGGCCCCAGTAGCAGGAATGGGAGCGAATTCACACCCCTGCCTCGTTATCCTCTGAACACTTATCGAAAAGAGAAGGCTTGAAATAAGCCGGTGTTCGATCAAAAACGGATAGGGTCTCAAATCAGCTACTGTAAGGATTTCTGAACCTTGGGTCTCTGCAAAGGACAAAATGATTTATTTCATTTTCACTATTAGTCGACAACAGCAACTGTTGGTGTAAGGTTCCAATGACTTCCCAGAAATATGTGTCAATGTGAGAGAGACTACAGAGATTTGACCTAACTGTCAATCAAGCAAATGTTATGACCCTGTAGTTTATCAGTAAACATTTTGCATGGGAGCTGACCTACTAATTACACTCAAACAAAGCTAGGTAGTACTAAACATGTCACAAGAGACATTTGATGCCATGGTTACCACTGACTATGTAGGGACTGATACACCCCAGTGAGCTTGAAGTTAACACTACATGAAGGTCATAGTGAGTTGGTAGAAGGTATGTTTTTCTGTTACCTGCTAAAGTAAAAGTTTGCCAGGTCGAGGCATTTCAAGACTAACTGTATTCCTTATGAAAAATTAAGTAAGGACTCATTCTTTGGAGTAAAGTTTTGATTTAATGAAGTTCTTCTTTTACTACTTCAGTACCTGCTAACTATGAATACCTTTCTGAGGATAGTCTGCTTAGGGCCTGTGCTGAATTGTTACAAGACGGAGCTCAACAAGGACCAGAGGTGGTACCTTCGTGGCAGTTGGAAATCGTATGTGCTGCCCTCACTGGTAGTGGATCCAATTCTCTCCCACCAGTAAATTGGGCGATACTGATCGGGCCACTTTTGAGGCTACCATTCAGTGAGATGATTATTTAAACCTTGTCTATTTTCACCTTCTTTGACTCTTTCTTATCTTGATCGTTTATATTAATTTAAGCCTTAACTGATTGTTGTTAAGTTTGTCAAGGAAGAATGAGATTTGTATTATTTTGTTGTTTTGTAACTATAGAACAAGCTAGGTATGCTTTTCTTTTGATTGCCTTATCAATCCATTCTGTAAGCTTTAAGTCTGAGATAAGTATACTACTACAAGGTATTCTGATTCCATTGAAAGCAGTCACTGCATCTGGTTATTAAGTGACGAAAAGAGTATGTGGTACAAAAACTTAAAAAAACCCATGTGCTATTAGTTCTGTTTGAATTCTTGTGATGGTTTCTTATCATGTCTTTTGTTTTACATTTGTAAGGTCCACACATGCAGTACTGCCTGGTAGAGTTGGCACTCTCTCAGTGTCCATCTTCCCATAATGCATCACTCTCCCTGACATCATTGATATCAAGAGTCATGGTCTCTTTTCGTATCTTTTGTTTTACATTTGTAAGGTCCACACATGCAGTACTGCCTGGTAGAGCTGGCACTCTCTCAGTGTCCATCTTCCCATAATGCATCACTCTTCCTGTCATCATGGATATCAACAGCCTCTCTTTACAACAGTTTAGAAGTAAGTCAAGTAAATTGTGGTAATTTAGTCTATTCAATAAACCGTATGCAGACTAGGTTAACTGACTTGGAGTGGTTTTCACCATCTGGTTGAGTATATGTGATCATCAAGATCAGGAGATGTGAGAGAATAAATAGCTATTTTGTTAATGCATCGGTTAGAATGTCTAAACTCTTACTTTAATGCATTGATGTTTTCTATGCTTCTGCTGCTAAGTGGAGTTGTAAATGAATGATGTCATGTTGAGGTTGAGTTGAATCATTAGTAATATTCTTGACTCAAGTCATGTCACTAGCTAGAGTCACTCTATTTTATAGTGTATTAACTGTATGTAAATTTTTCCTTTTGTATTATTTACATTCCCATGTTTTATTTTACTTTGTAATGCCTGTTTTCAATATGCTGTGAATTGATGAAAGTGGTGTATCCAGTATAAGCATGATTTAAGTCATTACATGTTCATTTTGGTCCCTCTTTTGACCTCCTTTTCTCTTCCATTACAGCCAAATCATTTTATATTTGTCCAAATTTTTCAAAGCTTTGTGCTAGACAGCCTGATATGGGGAAAAGCTTCACAAACCCATATGAATCTCTTCTCATTTGAAATGCTGTGACTGAAGTCAAGAATTGTTACACTACTGGCTCATAGCAGTGATAGAAGCCCAGTCCTGTACGGATTTGGTTACTCTTTGTGCTTGCATCAGATATTGGACTGTGTTTTCTCTTGATTTTCATCCTCAAAATTCTCATATTTCTTATTCTATATTTTCACTCTCATGAAAAGGTTTCTTCACAACATCTGCACATCATTTGATCACAATGTATCTTTTATTTTATTTTTTTTTTGTAGGTAGAAACAAAACGTCTGTTGTTGCATTCGTTACCAGTTCTTGCTCAGCATCTTCCTGTAAACAAAGTGAAGAGTTTCCTCTTCAGTCTCGTTCTGCCGGAAGTTATTAGCGGAGATTCACAGGTATCGGCCGTCACCCTCAGGGGTCTGCTGGGTGCACTGAGGTTAACAGAGCCCCCTCAGTCAGTCATGCAGTTACTCTATGAATTCACAGAAAAGATGTTTGATAGCTTGACGGTAGAAAGTCTGGTAAGTTTTTTTAGTGTAAACATGTATTTAAACTTAGCCAAATCTATTTGTGTATTATGTTTATAAGGTATGTCACCTGCATGTTGTTTTGAACTCATTTAAAGGTACAAGCTATCTCCAAGTAAAACAAAATGTTCTTTGCAACCGTTTGCTTGTCCATGTATCTCAAAAAAAATAGTAGAACTCTAGAGATGAGTTTGATGGTCAACATTTGGGAGGTCAGGATTTTTTTTTTCCTCAGAAGAATCCAAATTTGTGAGGAAAGAACCCAACTAAGACAAAAGTTTGATAAAAGATGACTTCCAAATGGTGTTGAAAGTGATCATTGATACCGAAAGGATATTCATAGTTGACTAGGAAATACAAAATATGACGACTGTAAGAATATAATCATACTCTCTACGTGCCTGTCCAATGATTTAACATTTTGTAATCCCTCTAGTATTTCTTGCTATATGCAGACAGGGAAAGAGACCGAAAATAAAGAAATACAAACAATAAAATCAACAAAAGGTTTAATTGGAAAAATGTTTTCTTGTTATTTGATCTTGTTTGTTCTCAGGTAAAACCATTTATAAAACAGAAAAAATTAATAATTGGATATTCAACTACTAAAGTGAACTACTGGAAAGAAAATGGTTGGTTCTTTTTAAAGATTCAGACAATTATCTTGTATTTAACTCTTTCCTGTTTCGAGGTGTAAAAGTGGCCTTGGTTGAACAGCGTTGTCATTTTTGGATTTTCATGAATTTTTAAGTTGTTTTATTTCCATTTTGTCAGGTTAAACCACAGTCTAACTTTAAGCTTCTTGCTGAGTGCCTTGTATACCTTCCCAGTGAAATGATTGATGATGTCAGCCACCCTGCTCAGGAAGTAAGTATAGATATAAGGAACTTTAGATTACGAGACACTTATTATGACGATAGCAATTACAGAAATGGTAGTGACTTTCAACAGGATGTGTAATTACGAGGATTATGTTAAAGTCCTTTATGAACACACACAAACCAGTACTTATCCTGATAAACTAAGTCATACATCTCTGTCAATGCGTCATGTAGAAACATTGTTGTGAGTAGGTACTTTTATCCTTAGATTTCAGTCTTTTTTGGCAAAGAACAAACAAATTAAAGTAAACTCAAGGGTATCAGTGAAACGGCAATACGAATGAAGGTTTGTTGTGTAAGCAAAACAGAGGTATTATCAGATGTGGAAAGTATGCTTCAACAGTCTATCCATTTAAAATATTCCTGGATTCTGATAACAAGATATTTTTCTTGACACACGATTTGGGATTAGATTTTTATTGTTTCCTACATATAATTTTACATTGGTCAAAGTTGTCGGTTGAAAACAAAAACATAAATTTGCTCAAATGGCAGATACTCTTCATTTTAATAATTTCTGAATAGGTTCATAGATCCTAGAAGCACAGTACTAACTTTTTGTTTCTAAAATTATCTTGCAGGGTAACTTAGTGAAGTCAACACTTTTGCGGTCCTACTTAATCGGATGTGGTAAGCAGTCGATGGCTTGGCTGAATGCCTGTATAGGTGAGAACAGCATTGAAGGGAATATACACATGCAATGTTACACAATGATATTCCCACATGTCAGGTAGAGTGGGGTGTATTTATCAGATTTTTGGTGAAAATAATTATGGTATGCAGTGTTGTTAAGTGGAGCCTTCTGTGAATTTGGTATTTCTGAATTGGGAATCTTGGTTTGGGTTCTGTCGTTTCAAGTTGAATCACCATGGTTGCAGAGATGATGCACGGGGTACCTTCACCTCCCTCAGTATTGGAGAACGTGGTCAGGTGCTGAGGTACACTCTGGTCCAGTCTACGGGGACAGTAAGTGGAGATCCGGAGCAAGAATGAATGTTGACAATTACACGCCGGCCTTGAAATTTGCGAGACACTCGTCAAAATAGAGAGGGTTTGGTTGTACATATCTACCATTAACACACAACACTGTTAGTCCTTCAGGTTACTTCTGACATAAGTGTTGTTTATCAGTGGAAATATTATCTCCTATGATGGAATCTTTAGGTATGTTTGTTGCATAATATTCAATTTTCCTGCATGGTAGACATTGCATTTAGAGGCTTGTACAATTTCTTCTTCAGATGTAGGAATGAACATGTCCTCAGAGGAGAATCATGCCTGCCTCATCTTATGTCTAAGCAGAGGTTTACTTCAATGTAGTACTCGGAATGAGAGCCAACCACAGACTAAGTACACATCAGTGGCTGCCAGAATGCAGTGGTTGGTGGAATTAATGGGACATAGTCACAATGTAGCGTCTGGAAAAACACAATTGAGAGAGGGAAGAACAGTGTCTCAAGTAAGTTTATCACCCCCTCTCCCCCCCCCCCCCTTCACTAGTCTCCTCCTTGCACCCATCATTACAGGTGATATTGCTCTATGCCTGTTCTTTTCATTACCCTTTTTATTCCCTCTTTTATTGTATCTTAAAAGAATTTATCCTTCAAATTGGTCCAGCTTTGCTTACTGCCACCTGTCAGTTTTTATTTTTTGTCTCCCGGTCACCACAAGGTTGTCACTTGTCCACCTTTGTCTGGTCACCTTCTTATCAGGTAGTCTGTGTCATCCTCTTTGTTCATTGTCTCTCTTGCTTTTCTTTTCCTTCTGTGAGTAAAGTGTGCATCTTTCTCCGCTATTTTACCCAGAGCTGTATTTACCAGCTTTGTTCTCGTGTTCATCTGTTTCGTCCCTCTCTGTATTGTTAAGTGTAACTTTTTTTAAATCCTGCTCTCACTTGTCAATGGTATCGATAAGTGACATTATTTCTATGACTTCTTGTCTTACAGGCCACCAGATTTCTTTTTCGATTGTTCTGCTGTGTAGTAGCGGTGTGGTGCTGCCCCCAGTCACCCATTCTGCTAGGAGTAGCACCCTTCGGCCAGCTCCTAATACCCGATGATCCCAGACAGTGGCCTGAAGGTGACGAGAAAGCAGCAGTTTTTTTCTGCTCCTATAAAGATGAGGATGCCATTGTCAGAGGCTGTGTTGACGTTGTGACTGATTCAGTGTTAAGTCTGTTGGAGACGACACCTTGGAGTCAGGTCACTGCAAAGGTAGTTAACAGTACAATCACACCAGCATCAAAGTAGCATCACAATTCCCAAACTATTTGTGGCAACGGGAACAGATTGGGGAGCAGGGATTATTTTTTTTTGATGAAAAAAGAACCAAAATTATGAAAATAATACCTGTCTGTGCTGAAAGTTATCTTTATTTATCTCCAACGTACTTTTCCACACTTGCAGGTCTTACAATGGCTAATAGCCATGCACAATGTACCAGCCGGAAATCTCCATCCAGAATATCAAGAAAAGATTAAAGGTACAAACTAAACATCATAAAACAAGTTTTGTAATCAATATTTATCTGAACTTGGTACACGGTCATAATCTAATTGTCTAGTTGACAATAAATCCATGCCGCCATTGCTGACACTGCTTTTCTGTATTTTTAACAGCTGTTTGTTGTGCCTTGCGACATCAGACGGAGTTTAAGAAGCAAATCTGGACCACAGTGTACAGTTGGCATTGATGTGAATGAACGCTGCACCTTGGAGAGTATTCTAAAAGAGGAGATATTCTTGTCACGATGTGAATGAATGCTGCACCATGGAGAGTATTCTTAAAGAGGAGCTATTCTTGTCACGATGGGCCTAGGAAAAACAAGGACTTTTTATCATGTCTTCCACATTGTTGCAGTGAAGAGAATTATAGCTGAATGAATATAAACTATATTGACAGGCTAGAACAAGATATGTAACACTTGAATACATGAACATGAACATGCAATAGTGTTCATGAACACATGAACATGCAATAGTAAACAGACTTGACATCTATATTTCTCATAAAATACTGCAAAATTTGTAAGTTATGTATGTTTGTAAATATTAATATAAATGAAAGATCCATGCATAAAAAAGTAACAAAAAACATAGAGTATAATGAAAAAGAACACTGGAATATTTAGGGAACATCACTCACAAAGTGTGAAGCATTTCAGTCCAGGGCAAGGCACCTTTTGATAAATAAGGCAGCATTGAAACTCTTTCCAAGCTATAATGAATATTGTCCTCAAGCAGGACAACTACTGTAGGTTACCGTTGGTCGTTTATGTTCAAAAAGCATATATAACGTCCGAGGTCCAGTAAACTGCAGCTGAGAACATGGTGACCTGATGTAAAATGTAGGACAGAAACATCAGACTGCTTGAGATGATTCAAGAGTAGATTACTCCGTCTCCAGGTCCTGTCTGATCCTACAGAACTTCCTCAGGTCCCAGTGTTTGTATGGTAACATCCAATGACCATTCATCACGCAGAGAACCTTCATCTTGGAACTGTACTGTAAGTCGGGCAGAAGCTGTATTGATCAAACAAGATATCAGATAGTTAAGCATTTAATTGGATGTGTACATACTACATGTACATACTAGTCCTGATTCCAGCTTAGTCCTGATTCAACCCTGGTTTAATTCCATGTTAACTCACCATTTGCTTGTCTATCCACCATGTACAGGACTACAGCTATAGCAACTTCATACTGGATAGAACATATGCTTAGTAATTACATTGAAATACAGCTGACATTTCTTTACGTTCAAGAGACCCGCCCCTTTTAAATATATTATACCTTGGGTGTGATGAGAAAGTACTGAGATGTGTTTTCTCTGCAAGCCGTGCTGACCACAAACTCGAATACCTTTCTTTCGTTGTTTGTGTCCATGCCCTGCGAGGAAAAAAAGAAACATACACAGGTGACGATGTTGTTATAAAATAGATGAGATTACATTCTGTGATGCTATTATTATTGAAAATAACATGTCATTATAGAAATTTTGTATTTTTTGTTGTTGTAATTTGTGTAAATTTTTGTAAATTGTGTTGTAAATGAAATGTATCACCATTCCACAATGCTGCGAACAAGCGTACAGCATCCAAACTAACAATGGATAGTGCTCCTCAGAGTAGCCAAATTTATTAGAATTCTAAACATCTCCTTTTTTCCTCTCAAATTCCATATTCCTACCAGTAAAAGTAAACTTGTAAAATTTTATTTTGCACATGCTCTCAAACTCGAAGTACCTTTCTTAAATGAGAGATTGACCAATGGAGGGACATTCAGTTCTGTGCAACAGTATTGCATCCACTCAACATAAGAATGTAACGAAAGAATGTAACGAAAGAATGTGTGATATTAGCGTTCCCAGAGAATTATAAATCATCACTTACCTGGTTTATTTCATCGACCACTCTAAATGGACACTTATTCAGTTCCTGTAAGGCCATCAAGTAGAGAATCGTTGCAACGCTGCGTTCACCGCCACTCTGGTAGTGAGAGGTCAGTTCTTTTAGTTCATCTGTGTCCCTGAACTTCACACGAATCTTGACTCCATACTTGTCAAAGTCTTCCTGTGAATGTCAAACAGAACCGTCTTTTTACATGTTCACAGTAACCTGGCACTCGATCCATTAATTCATATTATTTTCTGTTTCTACAGTCGCCTGGATTGAGGCCTTACATTTCTACCACTTTACATGGCATAAGGAAAACGATTTATTGTACAATTTTCCCCCCATAAAACGACAAAAAAAAGGGGGGGCTTTACTAAACTACCTATACACAAGAAGGTGAAGACTATCCCTCACAACTTCTTAAAAAATAGCAAAATGGAAACAGATGGCTTATCTAAATCTCACTGGCGGAAAAATGTGTCCTCATATACGGCTTTGTTTCAAAGATGGCGCCAAAATGAAATGACAGATCTATATTTGTGTTGCTAGGGAAGCAAAGGCCATCACCTATTATTCATTTAACATACTTTGTAAAAGATTTTCATATAGTTTTGGGCCTAACCTTATAAATAACTTGTAGTACTGCAGGTAACAAATCTGTACAGATTTTCTGTAAGAGATAAAAAGTTGGTAATTTCCGCAAACGTAAACGTGCTGCTTGATCTTACCTCGGCTTCATAGTCGAGGGACACCTCCCCAGCACAGTTGAGCTTTGCAAAGAAGGTTGAGAACTTGCTGTTAATAGAGGCGAGAAGTTCTTTCAACTGGGTCTGCCAGGATACCTTGAGACTCTCAATCTCTCTGTGATGTCGTTCCATGTGCTGTTTCTTCTCCCCAACCTTTGTATTTGAAGAAGAAAAAATAACTTTGATTCTCTAACATCAGATAATGGGAACAAATGTGTTTTTCAAATTGTGATTCTGATATCGGTCTGGGAAGCTGTTATCTTACCACCCTAAGCAACCACCTGTGCAAACTGGATAAGGTGATTGCTATCCAATTCATAATTTTAGCTCATTTTAGATTTTCTTATGATTTGAAAAATCATTTCAGCCGAGAAAACCCTGGATGAAAACCCACCTCTTGCCTTCAAGAGCTTGAACCAATGGCCTCCCAAATGGTAGATTTCAATGTTTCTCATACTTGATGCATTAGACCATATCACTATAGTTGGTAGCACTGAAGATTTCAAATACCCCCAAAGGTTTAAAATAATAGCACAATGTTACACACTCTATTACCAATCACTGATAACAATTAGTCTTCAAAGTTGTAAGAAAGCAAACAATGGTTTGCATCTGATAAACATTACCATTAGATGTGTATTGTGTACCACATCTTACATTTTCTATATTAAAGCTACCAGCATTAGAGGGATAAAAAAACATCTCATCTCATACATACAAGATTAGAAGATAATGACATTTGAATTTACCACTGACTACATAAGGCCATGTCATAGAATCTTAAATGATTGAAGTCACTAGGAACTTTGGAACAAAGAAATGTACTTTTTGCAAAAATATTTTTGTTTAAAAATTTACCTCTCTTGTCAGCCGTTCGATCACAACCTTCCGATCTTCATATTCCTTCACTACTCTCTCATCTGTTTCAAAGCAGCAGTCTGCATGGGCTCTTTCTGTGTGAATCAGTGTATCTAACTCCTCCAGGACACTTGGGAAAGCTGTAAAGTACTATCAAATCAAACAAGAGACATTTAGACATTACAACAAATCATTACCATTGTGAGGATCATTAAAACATTAAATAAGAACTGCAGGATTAACCATAAACTAACAAACACTTTGGTTCCTATATTTGCTTTTTGTATGTTATGTAACATTTGATGATTGGACGGCATCAAACGATTCAGGAAATGGTAGCATTCTATTCATAGGATCTTTCACCATGGACATATCTTGTGGGAGACATTTATATTCTTTTATTCACAGTGCTTAAAGGGAGTGAAGACTCGCGCACAAAGAAACGTCTGATGCCGGTAACCTGACCTAGTTTCGAATGAGGTGTAACATAAGTGTTAGACACCACCATCGATACCAGAAAATACACACACAGCTTGCTACCGTCGGTAATTCGACCGTCGGTAATTCCGTCGGTAATTCCGTCGGTAATTCGACAGTAGTGTACAGTCAATACATGCAGCTACGGTCAATACCCACAACACATGTAGTATACATAGCAGCGATGGACATCTCAGGTCTATAGATAAAAGATAACATGGGATCACGTTTCATTACTGTCTGCATTTTGTAGCGACAAGAAAAAAAAACTTCACTTGCAAGCACGGAAAGTGAACTTTTTTTCAGAGGGCGGCACGCGGTTCGGGGCGAGTCTTCATACCCTTTAAGTGGCTGCATGTGAATCATAAGAGCAATGCTATCATCAGTTTCCTTCAAGCTACAATAGTGCAAAGTCATTGATAAATTATTGTGTTAACAACCCATAAATTTAGAACCCGTTCTAATCCAAGGTCATAATTAAAGTCAATGATAAAAAGGAAAAAATAATCAGTTTGCTCTCAGTGGGCAACTATAACACTATATATGTTTGCGTCAAGTTAACTTATAAAGCTGTGACAATTTCAGTATTACACAATATCTCAAAACTCACTAAGAAGGAATCGCCTGCAAACTTCATCACGTGAAAAATTCACCATGCAAAATTTCACCATACTTAGAATGTGTTGCTCTTTCTTCAGCTGAATATAAATTCACTTGTAGTTTACTAAGCTAAAGAACTGTCAATTCTATATAATGGCGAGAGAATGGAAAGGAATAGGAAAAAATAATCTGACCTAGTCATGGAAAGAGTTGTATTGTCCACCACTGCCCACCTTTAATACTCACGTCGATGCTTTGCGTATAGAGAGTCAATAATAATATTAATAATCATAAAAATAAAAATAATAATGATAAAAATGCGTAATAGGTTATCAGTCAAATTAAAGGTATGGTTTTTGGAGCGGCGGAACAATATTTATTTTGTAACCAGTCAGCCACCAGTTCCTTTTTAGTGTGATATTCATCCGCCAGTGAAAAGTTCGGAGGTTCGTCAGGAATAACAATTTTGACTAATTCCTGAGGCAAGCAATCGACAGTTTCATCTTGAGCTTCAACGTTTGCTATTTCTTCACGGAGGTGGTCTGCTTTCGTTCCCATGGTTACCGACGAGATTTCTTCGATTGGCGTCACATTTTGTTTTGAAAGTTTTTCACTACTTGTGTAACCAGGAAACGTTTTCTTTTTCTTGCTAGATCGTCGTTTCGGCGACAGAATGCGTCCACCCGCCTTCTTTTGTCCTTTAGACTGGTCAAGTTCGGTGAGTCCAGTTTCCTGCTTTTTCTTCCCCCTTTTCTTACTCGTGCCTGATTTGGATCTATTGATAATCTTTGTATCAGTTAAGTTTTCTCGAAATCGTACAGACTTTCCTCCTTCCCTTGAACTTTTAAGGGACGCCAAATCGCTGTCTGTATCAGACTTTGCCGAACGCAACCTGCTTTTCAGTATCGATTTGGGTCGTTTCTTTTTCGATTTATTTTTCCTCTTCGGTCGTTTTGACTCCTCGTTCTCGAGAAGCTTTTTCGCAGCTGCCTCTCTTTGCTCGGCTTCCTTTTTCGCTTCTTCTTTGACAAGATTTATCCATTTTTCAGTTTCTTCGTCTAGAGACATTTTTATTTTTAATAAATGTTTTCTTTTATCGCTGAAGTATAGCTGATCAGAAACAGGACCATCACAAAGTTCGTCGAGAATATCTCGACAAATCCCTTCTACGAATGTAATTCTGTCTTTTTCTTCCTTCTCCAAAACTTTGGATCTCCAGTAACTTCCTCTAATCTCTTCAATAGACTCACCATTACAATATTGATCTTTCAATGAAAATTGTGTTAACGACCCAACATCAGCACTACGAACACGTTTGACAAATTTGCCGATATTCGGTACCGGTAAGTCGGTATATCCCCGTGACTTTGCCACAGAGACCTTGTCTAGTTGACCTCTCGTGAAATAAGAAATGAAGTTCTTGTTTTCCGTAACCAGCGGAGATTTGCAAATGGTGTCACGAATATTAACACAGCGCCGTTGATCGTACAAGTGCGGAGTTTTATCACATTGCCTCCAGCAACAGGCAATTCTACCTGTGGCAGGCAGGTTGTTATTTACAGGGGCTAATGTAGCGGAATTTTCCTGAAGCTGTATAGTCTGTTCAAATAAATTCTTACCGAGTTCGCTCTGAAATTCAGACTCGATATCACGGTGCAGGTGAAAACCGGAAACTTTAGGCGGTTGATTTGGCGGTGGTTGGCGATGTGATGGTGCACTCCATGCTCGGCGAATTTTAGGGCGGCGCAATGGAATTGCCGGTTCACCTTGCGACAATCGATTGAAGGAGCTCATCATAATCTGTTGCACATTGCAGTAGTCAGTCAGTAGTGTAGGCCTATAGTAACGTTCGAGATCGAAGGAGATCTTACTAATACAGTGTATACGAAAGGCCTGCGTATGATAAACTTTCAAAACATACTTGTGATATAAATTACGCCATTCACACACTTGTAGAAAAATATGAGGTAATTCCCGATTTAGTTACTGCTTTTCTTTCCTGACTTCACAAGGTCTCGCTACCTCTTAAAAGAGTTAGATAAATCCAGATTCTACGTGCCACGATAATGGCAGTTCTCGACTTGTACTCGGTTGGACTAGTGTACGTAGTAGGGATTATCAAAAAAATATATTTACCGAGCCGTAAGTACTGATTCTGATACCTTGTTTTGATGTGGACACAATCTGCCTTGTGCAAACTGCATGCAGGAGATTAGACCACCATATGCATTGCCGTGTGTTACATATGAACCGTTTCGTGGCAACAGTCGCTGTAGGGGTTGGCAAAAGAGATTTCACCTTTGACATTTACATAGTAAAGAAAATATTATCACCAGCGTTTCGTCAAATAAACTGCACTGTTGAGATTCTGTGCGGTGTAGTGCGCCCTGCCGTTATCACATATCTGTTGAACTTGCACACACGGAAATTGGCCTATACAGGGAGATTGTGGTGAAGATATACTGTCGGCATTAAACCATTCTGTAAAGTAGGCCTACAGTATGAAAAAGGTTGGTAGGTCAGTTAAAACGATGGTGGGAACCTGTTACTCCTCGAGAAAGTAATGCAATACACGATGCGATTTCAGCACGGTCGGTAGGCCTATATTGTGTGTAGATCTACCTACTATGAGATAATACAGTGTCAAAAGTTTTCGGAGGCCATGCTTGAATTTCTCTCTCACAATTGATGGTATTAAACGTATTTATTAATGATCCATAAGAACTTATCACTTTTAGAGAACTTATCGCTTTTAGAAATATTCTTCTCTCCGTCCTGTGTCAATATAAGTAATTAAGAGCTCCGTTCATCACGTGAAAAACATGGGACCATCGCTTTTGTTGCAATGGCTCTCCTGGTGCGCAACTGTACACAATTGAAACCGTAAGTTACCGTACTGCATGGATCATACACCCCTCTGTCTATACAGCTTTTGTCGAAAAACAACATCTACCAGCTGGGCACTATAGCGCCGCCCTGTTAAAGATCAATACAGTGCGTCTCGTGGTCATAGCAACGACATTGACAACCGGGTGTATCAAAGCGATTGGAAGACACACGTTGTAACCCCTATTGATTGCCTCAGAGCTAGGCAGGTATGTGTGCAGTTTGTCGCCCTAATGCAAGGTGTTTATCCTTTGACACCTATCTGTTTAAAAAGTTAACGAACTGGGTCGTCAATGTTCCTTACAGTTGCTTCGTTTACTTGCATAGGCTCTATCTGGGTGACTATTTTTAACAAAACAAAATAAAAGTATCATTTCAGTATATACATGACATGTATCGAACACGCTACCACACAAAAAACGTATAGATGTATGCTTCGTTTGTGTCGGACGAAACTACCGTCAATACTGAGAGGGGATCGAGGTATCGTGACCTCTCTTAAAAAGTGCTTTCATTATTATCATATCATTATGATTTTTTTTAGGCTATACAGATCTAGAAAGAGACCACACATGCCTCTGACATAATACAGTTTTCTGTTACATTAGCCCACTTGTAATAATGTTTGCAACAGTTAATAATTTATTTATAATACTATATGTACCAGCAAGAAACAAAAGATGGCCATTGAGATCAAGCCGTGAGACTTTGTCACTATAGTTCAGCAAAACATCAAAGGTAATTTCCAAACTTTTTAAAGGGTGCTTCACTCATACCAACAGTAGTCCTATCTCGAAGGCTTGCAAGGGACCTCCGTCATTAGCACATGCACTAAAAAATAAATAAATTAAAATAAAACGAAAAAAAAATAAAACAAATCAAAACACACTATAAACCTGACCTGTGCTTGTTCTGCATTGCTTAGGAATAACCAAGGAGTTGCTAAATCAAACATATAGACTTAAGTTTCAAATCCATCAGTTAGTTTCTTCAACGTTTATACTGAAACGCTAATCCAATTATGTTTTTTCCCCTTCTAACTATGGACATAATATCACTTGTGCCTGATTAATTTAGGGGTCCCTTTATCACCGTCAATCTTGTTTCGCTTGATTGGACTAGCTAATAGCCTATACTCACTGTAATATGTTGTTTGTTGATGATGCCAATATGTCTATCATGGAGGTAAAACAGATTTACCTCCATGGTCCTATGTAATCGTCTCTAGTATAAGTAACTAAAATTACTGTTTACGTTTATGTTGAAAACATAGGATTAAGAGACCGAAGGGAACGTACATATATCAATTATTTCTTGTAACACAATTACATCACACAATGACAACACGGGAACACCCCCCCCCCCCCGCAGGCAACAAAAACAATAAAATTCTTCACTTGCAGTGCGTCCAGTTGCTGCTTTTTTTTTTGTAGTGGTTTGTCAGGT
>JAAAKB020307174.1:0-15943 GCA_010014835.2 Apostichopus leukothele
ACCCCACCTACCCCCCCCCCCCCCCCTGCCTCCCCTCCCTTGATGTAGCATATCTCCTCACATAATGAGCTACAGTGCTGAGGTGCTAATAGAGCTTGGCATCCTATTGGCCCCTCATCATGTCACCATCTTTAGCTAGAGCGCTAGTTTACAAACATTTCATTTCACAGTACTGAAATTTCAGATTACTGAAGTTAAAGTACTGTCTCAAGTCCAGAGTTGAGGTCAATTCACCGAGCTTAAAACGCTTTCTACAGCATGTGTATCCAACTATTTCGTCTTTCACTGAAAATGGAAGATAAAAAAAGGATTCGAGGGATTTGTTTGACCATTTTTGACCATGCGCTCTGACCTTAAAAACTTTCTCCCTACTTACCCACACCATTTTGTGTTCCATTCAAACTTTGACAACTTCTTGCTTTGTAGACTACTGTATGAACAGCCCTTGATTAGGGAATAAGTAACGAACGAATTTGACTGGGACAAATTTACATTCCGATAATTTGTCAACATTAATGATCTGCCTAACCAAACACCGTGTTAACAAAACCAATATTTATTTTATTATTTGAAGTGGAAACTTGATCAGCTGTGTCAATAATAAATTACCCTACAGCAAGATACAGTATGTAATATACTATTCTTCAATTTTCCCTACAGAATGGGGGAAAAATTGGAATAGATGGACTATGCTGTATTATAACCTTTTTGCTTTTTTTCAAAAAATTTCTGACATAATAGAACAATAATAACACTTTCATGAGGTGTTAGCACTGAGTAGAATTAAAACTTAGCAAATTTCCCCCACCTCCACCCTAGACACTTTAAAAAATATTCCCGACCCTAAAAAAGAAAACAAAAGAAAGAAAATAGTCCATTGTGGAACACTAGTTGAAGTAAAATGTAGTGTACCCCTTTACTAAATACTTTTACTTTGAATGTGAGCTTTATTAACCCCCCCCCCCCACCCTTGAATATAAATTTAGTTCTACAAGATGTCTCACGTTACAGTAACGGTTAGAAATTTAGTCAAAAGTAGTAAATTAGTCAAGCAGTTGTCGAACACCTCGGACGAGTAAGTCTCACTTGGCGAAAATTTAAACCACAGTTGAAAGGAATCAGTACTATTTATTATGTGAAATTATGCTAAAAAATGTTGAGAAAACGGTCAGACATGGTCAAACATGAACTTGTGCGAGTCTTAAGAGCAATCCTTCCTTTAGTAACTCGTTAATATCCTTTCTGTAATTTGAACCTTTTGATTAATTTGGCGACTAATTTCTGAATCTGGTTTATGATTCGGATACGTTTGAATTTGTCATGAAAAGTTGGAACCGGTGAAGAAGATGAATTGACCTCAACTCAAGAACCAAAGGCAAATCATCCCCCCCCCTCCCCCCACAAAAAAAAGGAAAACAGTTTTTAACCAACTCTCGCGTTTAGACCTACCAAACCAATACCAAACAACCAATACCAAACAACCACACCAAACCGAATCATGCTATCGGGTCAACTGTAACCTTTGACCTTGATAGTAGCCCACGCCAACAGACACAACCAACCAGAGAGAGGTAAATATGAAGCATTCTAGGTGTCAACTTTCTCATAATACAGTAGTTCCAGGAGCAGGTTGATTGTAGTGGGAAAGGGGGAAGTGGGGGGGGGGGGGGGAGAAGCAGGGGGCAAGGGGAAGGGAAAGAGAGAAGGGATTGGGCACGATTCAAACATTGTGATAAAGCAATATATATATAACGAATATTATCACTGGTAGAAGCGAACCATGGCAGTATCAAACCATAGATATGTATATTGTACACTACCATTGATTCTGTCTTCTGCTATCCACTACAATATCTTCTGCACAGGTTCCACAATGTTCCTACAATTTTTCCTGTATCTTCACGAAGTTTTAATGTCATTCATGCCATTTACGAAATTGAAAAAAGTTTCTCATATCTCTTTTAGTGTCCTTGTGATAAATAATAGAAAAAAAAAGGAGGATAAATTCTGCAGCTGTCGTTGTTGAAATGGTTTGCTTTAACTTTAAGAGTGAAAGACGAACAATCCATCAGGTTAGAGCTTGTATAGGCTTCTCTGAAAACCAGTTGCACAAAAAACAATCTGTGTTTATGTCTGTGAATTGAGAGTTTTTGGTTAGAGAATGTAAATGTATGGCTACAATTTATGGAGTTGATCCGTGATGATTTTAATCGCTCCAGAAACTGGTCTCCGTCACTCTGAGTTTGGTCGCTTCTTGACGTTTGTAAGGATCGTTTGTTTCGCCAATAGCTGCCCAAATGTGACACGATACTTATTTTGTCAATTTCCTTTATAAATAGTCCTGTATTTCATTGAAGAATCGCTGCCTCCTGCGAGAAAGGGTAGTACTTAAGGCATTCTCTACGATCTTCCACTGTTCTCTCTTTCTCATACTGGGATCATGTCGTACTCTATAGAGTAAACAGTACAGCACTCTCCAAGCTCTCACACTGTGTATGAAATAACCTCCTCGTCGGTCATTGTCACCATCAAACAGTTACTGTCATCGTACCTGTATGTCCTTCCCTTTTGTGAAATTTCTCCTTAGTCTCATTTGTTTTTCCTCTTTTTTTACTTTTTTAAACTTTTTTTAAAAATATTTTATTTAAGGTTTATTCCTGTGTTTTTGTAACATTTCGTGTACACTAACCTGTACATTGTTTCCTCATTTCACTGACTCTCCAGTGGTTTTTTAAGTTTCCTCGGTTCCTCAGTGAAAGTGCGTGAACTTCCTGTACCATGCCCTCTGTTTCTGAGAAAAACATTGCTCGTTGAAACCTTGCACATGTTTATCTTTATTCCCTGAAATTATGCGAGCTGGTTGCGTGTGAATTGAAATTTAAAAAAGGCTTGAAAATAAAAAAATAAAAATTGGGTTATTCCTCACTATCACAGCTGATAATTCTGAAACATTGTTACGGTAAGTCCCCAGTTAATAAGTACAGTTTATCTCACAAACCAAGATAACAACCTTCCTTAGATGATCATTGATTTTTGTGTCCTTTTGGATGCATTTTGGCCTCCAAAACTGTCGATTATATCAGAACCCTGTAAACCTAGCCTCTGTCATAATGCTCTCAAAGGCCTAGGTGATCAAACCAGGGAATTTTTTAATACCTGGTATCGCCCATTACAACTCTGTAGGTTTGCGATATTGCATAAAAAGTAAGTAATCGGAAATAATTTGTCCAGTATTGCCTCTCGTAATGCTATGCAAAGTGGTCAAGTATCTATAAAAGTTCAAAGATTATGTCCTCTTTCTTCATGGGCACGGTGGATAGTATTTTATAATCTGACACAAAGTTTCAGAGCCTCTAAACCTGGTACTCAAAATGTGAAATTTGGAAATTGTTCCCAGGTTTTAAACAACAGCAATGTACATCTGATAGTCATTGTCATGTATCACAGTTTCATACCATTGCCACCAGTTTGTGAGTGGAGGGAGACAAAACGGGGAATGATAACAATTTTTTAAATTTAAATTTTTACCATTGAACTATAATCTTCATGACTTTGAGGGTGTTTTGTTTTCATCATAAAACTCACTGAAATTGCTATGTGGCTACGATGCTAAAAGTGTGCAATATATCTTTGCATTTGTTTAGCAATTTGGTCACTGTAGGTGTCATGTATCTGAAGGATACCAGATGAACCGTGTTTCGTTTGGTTGTCGTACAAATATCGAATGCTAATGTTTATGGTTCTATCTTTTGTCCTCCTCTCTTTCAAGGTCAAGGTCTCGTTCGCCACGACGGTCTCGTTCTAGGTAAGTCTAACTTTCGAACCTTTGAGTTAAACAGGCATAAGCTTTTTCTGCGAATTCGCGGAATATCCATGATTTCTTTTCTTCCTCTGGGACAAAAACTATTATCCTAACTCACTGTAGCATAAGCAAACTGGAGCCTATACCGCAATTTTTGCAAAGTTTCGTAATTTTTTTTTTACCCCAGGCTCATCCCTGGTTAAAAAAGGGTTGAAAGGTGACAACATTTTAGTGCTGTAACGTTTTCATTTTGTATTTGCCGTAATGCCATGATCATGGAATTGATATTTGAAAACTTGAAAACCATTCCATAACTTTAGTTTATATAGTTTGCTCAGTATTCTCATGTTTGACTGTCAACCAGCTCATTCATACAGTACATTCATAACCAGTAATCTTGTACAACTCTTTTACTCTGGGTTTTACTACTACAGACCTATAAATGTAATGACATTACAGCCCATCCTGACTTCACCCGACAGATTAATTTTTAAAAAAGTCTTAAACATTCAAGTATAAGCTAACGTACTGTATCAGTTTTACTGGCTGTCTGTCTTAATCAATTCTGCCTATAATGCAAATGTTTTCACAATAAAAAATTGCTGACTGTTTTTTGCTGTTGTAGATCCAAGGACAGGCAGAAGCGGCGTTCTCGATCGCCCGATAAAAATCAACGACGGAGGTCTCGTTCAAACGAACGAAGAGACAGATCTAGGTAAGAACATGAGATTTGATCCGTAAGAAAGACTCAAAGCAAAACCAGCAAATGCCTGAGCAATTTCTAAGTAGTTTCGTTCCGTCTGAAGGGACGGCAGCGTCAAAATGGTGTAAAACCCAAAGTTGGTCAGTGACTTCATATTGACAAGTCGTTTGCCGTACAGTTTAGGGTACCGTACAGTGTATGCACATCGTTTATCACATATTCCTTGTATTTGTTATATACAGGCATGAGCATTTTCCGCAAATTCGCGGAATATCCATGATTTCTTTTCTACCTCGTGCACAAAAACTATTATCCTAACACACTGTAGCATATGCAAACTGGAGCCTATACCGCAATTTTTTTTTTACCCCAGGCTCATCCCTGTATATAGCATTCACTCCTCTATCAAAATGTAACGTTTTCTACTGCTGCTCACAAGTTTAATGAAACGTGAGCATGAAGCCATAAATCAACATTAACATTGATTATTAAGGGACTAATAGGGGCTACATACATGTCGTCAGGTTGCTAGGTTAAATCTTTTAATCTGATTAAGGGATTAGATGAAGATGAGGAAGAAAAGATCCTGCTACCCTTTCCCGCCTCCTGTCACAATTTTACGAAATTGGAAATGCTTGCATTTGGAATTTACCCATCAGACCTTGTGTGGATGAACTATTGACTGAACAGTTTTGTGCCTTATGGTGTAGTCAGACAGGGCATAGTTCCTCTCTTCCTTCCTCCTTTACACCTTTCAATCCACACCAGCTCCATCTTACCCCTCCCCCCTCCCCACCACCAAATTTCTTTCGGAATACTCTGGCAACTCAGATTCAGAACACAATATTTGCATATTGATTACTCAAATAATAGAAATTGATGAATAGGTCCTTGATTTTTATCTATAACCGTACTGTACGGTGTGGGTTTATGTTGGCATTCATCCAAACAGCTATGTATAGATTTATTTTAAAAGTGTTATCCTTTTCTTTATGCTTGTTACATCAAACATGGCACTTATATAATACATACTATACTGTATATAGCTCATCCTTTGTTGTACATAAACCAATTCAGACAACTGAGAGCAGTTTCCACAGTGAGAGTGCTCAGCCCTCACTGACGCCAGAGTAAATTTCAGCCTCCTTCAGTTTACCCTCGTTGAGTTTTGATTAAGAGCAATCGAGATGTCAAAACAGGGGTTTCATGTGAAGAGTGTCGTGTAAAGAGGAGGAAACAGGCAGGGCATCTGTCAACAAACATAAACATTTTGATGGGGGGAGGGAAAAAAATTGCAGTTTGCAACGAGAGTGAGGTTGCTTGTACAGTACTTGATTTCATATTTTTGTGACAGATTGTATAAAGACCAGATGGCCATTGTATTCTGTATGGTATTTGATTTTGTTTTGAGTTTCCATAGTAAAGATGGACATTAACTGGTGTTTTATATGAACTGGCAGTCACTGTGTACAGTAAGGTGCAGTGCATTCCCCAAAGCTAGAATCATATATATGTTACCTACTGTGGTATATATACTGTGTCACCTGGTATATTACATATCCTGTGAAGTTCATTTTTCTTTCTCTTGCAAAAATGATCAGCCATTTTGTCTTACACATTCTAGGTGTAATTAAAACAAAGAAAAAAAGAAACTTTTCAATCAAATTAAGGGTGCAGTACAGTATGTGTGCTCAGTATGTGTGCTCAGTGTGTGTGCTCAGTATGTGTTCTCTATATGTGTGCTCAGTATGTGTTCTCAGTATGTGTGCTCAGTATATGTGTGCTCAGTACAGTATGTGTGCTCAGTATGTGTGCTCAATATGTGTGCTCAGTATGTGTGCTCAGTATATGTGCTCAGTATGTGTGCTCTGTATGTGTTCTCTATATGTGTGCTCAGTATGAGTGCTCAATATGCTCAGTATGTGTGCTCAGTATGCGTGCTCAAAACAGATTAAACAACGAGTGGCAAAGTAAGTTACCAGAGGAAAGATAATTTGTGTTTAGCCTACCACACATTGCGTGTGAACTCTACGGTGCGTCCCACTTACTGTAGTTAACACGACTCACTCGGTGTACGTGATTGAGAACATTACTTACTTGTGAAAGAAACAAGTGTCATTGAATAAACGTGTAGGTGGGCACGGATGTGATCGGAGTGTAGATCATTAATGTCAAATGAGTTTTAAGGGACTATTTAAACATATGCAGGTACTGTACTGGAGGGTGGAGGGAGGGGATAAAGTGAAACACAGTACTGGGTGCTCCCATAAGGGTAAGTGGGTTGAAAGAGGGGAGAGAGAGGGGAGACGGGGGGGAGGGGACTGGGGGTGTTGATCACAATTACAGTACAGTAGGTAGGTAATCTAAGTGCACTGTCTTCCTATAGCAGTTGAGTTTGAACAGTTACAGCACTAATAACATTAAGAGCCCAGTTCAGTCAATGTTGTCTCATTTAAAATTAAAAAAAAAGGAAGCTGAATTATTAATTTCTCTCATACAATGAATGAAACTAAAAGCTTTTGAAAAACTCAGGTTCTAATTGCAGGAAATTGTTCTACTGTTAACCAAGTCTGCAGGCATCCTGTAAATATTTTCCAGTGACACAAAGAATTAATGCTGAACAATACATTGTTTAGTCATCTTTCATGAAATATTTTTACAACCCCATTCTGGGTAAAAATGAAACAGCTGTTTAATTTTAATGAAAGCTGTTTATTGCAATGTACATGGCCTAACGAGCATGACATAACATAATTTCACACTGCTGTAGGACAGTACTTTCAAAGCACAGTTTGTCAAAGTACTTTCAAAGTATTTTTAAAGTACAGATGGTACAGTTGTATGTTACAGATTTTAAATGTTAGAAAAAAATGTTATCATTTACAATTTACAATGCTACAAAAAAAAAAGAAAAAAAAAAGCTGTTGTTGGTGCATTCTCAGGGAATGAACCAGTATCACATTAAACAAATATGAAAATTGCTAAATAATTGCCAACATGTCCGTGAATCTGTGTTCCTATTTACTCATTCATTTGAAGGTGATCCAATTTGTGATGGAAGTGAACTTGAAGCAAACAAGTGTGATGTCACAGTTGCATATTGATAGAACACTTTGTTTCTTTCACTATTTCTTTCAAAATGAGTTTCATCCGGTTACTACATAGCAAATAGCGTGCAACGCAGGAAATATTCCAAAATGCTGTGCAAAAATTGTCAGATTACTACACAAGTGGAAAGATTTATACACAGTGCAGTTTTATACACAGGAACCCTAGGATTTTACAAGACTACAATTTTGTAGCCTTCGAAACTGCGATTCAAAGTTCAAACCCTAAATTATTCCATGCAAAATGATCGGAAAATTCTGAAATTTTGGTGGGAATTTTACCGTCTTCAGAGTCACAGATCACCGTGGAAACTGCAACATGATCACAGTCTGTCAAATTTAATTTGATACAAAAATGCGACGGTTTCAACCATCAGCATGACAAAAGGAGACAAACCAATAAAATTCACATTCAAACAAGTCTTCAGTTGGGATGCTTAGATTCTTGTGTTCCCCCTTGTTCAATAGAACACTATATTACCTAGTCTGTACTTAAATGGACAATTAAACCTGTGCAGTGACTCACTAGTATAAAACTATTTAGGTTTATAATAGCTCGGTATGAAACGTCTGTCTGTCCCGGCAGCACGGTTTTAACCAAAACTGGCGTGCAATCCATATCGACAGTGAACCTGCAAACAAGCGTGTCGTGTTTTGAAAGTAAACAGTTGAAGTTGAACATAGGATGGAGTGCACTTCAAATAGTCAGGTGTTAGATTTCTGAAAAATATGTGACAAAATTCACAGCAACGAGTTCTAACTTCCACATAGCGTTGAAGTGCTCGCTACATCTCCTCGTTTGAATAATATTTGATAGGTGCGGGAGAGTAAACCAAACACTGTTGTACTTACATCTGCTTTGGATCGAGAGCTTGCCTAGGTGTTACTAGACTCTGAGTTAGTACATACTAAAGAGCTGTTACACCTGAACCCTTCCTATGCATACCGTAGTACAGAACAGAAAAGGTGTCTCGTTTTTTCTTTCGTGAAACGAGGTCATGTCACGGGAGATGGCACTGGGTTTTTTTAGTCAGGTGTTTCGAATGTGAGTTGTCTTTGGTTGCATAGTGTAATAGATAGATCAATACAGGTGACACGTTTTAGCTACTGTTTACTGGTAGCTATTACAGCTGCAGCTAATTGTTGTAGGTTTCCAGGTATTAAAAATGATAAAAATGTAAGGAAATTAGATATTATTTTTGGTCAGAAATGTAAAATAGAATGACATTGTAGGTTACTAGAATAAAGGTCTCATAAAACAGAAAATGATTGAAAAGAAAATTGGTTTAAATGAGAATTGTGTCCATGTGGAGTTGTTACAGTAAATTTAAAAAAGATATTTTGAGTTGAAAAGTAGTATTTTGAATTTAAAGCGGATATCAGTGGTTAATCATGGATCAGAGGATGGTATGTTTTCCAAACCAATAGTCACGTAAATATGTTTCTCTTCAAAACCATAAGTACAGCTGTTGTAGATGCTAGAGTGAATCGAAATACCATTACATTGAAACAAGTCCATTTTGTATCAGAATTGAAACGGTAGATTTAGTAGTTGTTGATTATAGATAACCCTGTGAAATGATATACAAATATTTTCAATTCACTTTGGCTAAACAGTTAGAGAAATATTCCTGGCAATTTTAGTTACTCTTCATTTCTAGTAAACATCTTAAAAAACTCAATAAAAGAGGCCAATTTTACTATATATAAACTCTATATTTTTCAGTATAAAAAACAAACGCTGGACTTTTCGGTTGTCTACGTTTCACGTTTTGACTTGTATTTATGTTTTTATTTTTACTTTTTCCTTTGGAGTTTGTGTCTTTGCCATTTACAGAAGTAGATTTTAATTTCAGTAACAATTTTTTTCTTAAATTTTGCCATGGAAAAGACTTACTGTAGGTGTTACTAACAATTGACCGCCAGTCTCTACTCACTAATAAATAACCTGATAACCTTTTTTTTTGGTTTAATTGTTCGTTCCATCTGTCCAATTAGTCATATTATATTGCATAAAGGTTTTTGTTTGATCTATCTTTTGTTGTCTAAAGCAGCTGATTGCCTTTAATAAATAAAACGTTTAACGCTCATACATAAATTCGGAGTAAAATCATTGTTTATTCGATGCCAAATAAAGGCATGCATTGGAAGGCCAAGACACTAATGATGTAACTACGTTTGTTTAAGCATATTTATGCAGTCAGTCAGCTAATATTAGCCACACTGTAATCACTTAATGACATTAGCAAGGCTCAGCTGCACTTATATAACGGTAGATATTTATAGATGCAAAACTAATTTCAAGACAAGAGCAGTTGTGAATTCCAACGATGCCATTTTAGGTGCTTTAGAACATTGTAAAGTGGCTGGTTTTTAGTTGTCTATACACTGTACACTAAATGCAATAATATCATTAGATATCAATTTTCAAAGTTGGCTATGATAGTACAGTAATTAATAAAAATTCAGTGGAAGAACTTTATCCATTCTTGCCCCAGATTATTAATATTCAGTTGTCAAAAAAAAAAATTAAAAAAAAATAAAAAAAAATTTAAAAATCAGTTGCCAAAGTTGTGGTGACTGTGACATTTGAAAGTTTCCAGGAAACAAGTTTGAAGGTATCTGGCAACTTTTTACATCGTTTACACCAGTGGATGAAATGCGTAAATAGCAACAGTCGCATTGCTGGTAGCTGAAAATGTAATTAAAGCAATCGTTAATAATAAAGCATTACCGAATTACCAAATTTTTACATTGTATCCATAGATTATATCATCGTTTAATCGCTGACATCACTTTTTCAATACCCAATTTTGATACAGTTATAATAAGAAATGATAATTTTTTCATTTATTTCAGGTCTCCGGACAGAAGACAGAGGCAAGAAAGTCCCGGAGAGGAAGGAACCAGTTACACAAGAGCAAGTGATTACTAAACGTAAGTCTTCTCATTCCTTCCGCAGTTAAGTAAAACTCCTTCCCAAGAGTGGATCCAGGAAGTTGGCCTCCCCCTTCTGAAATGGTTTTGGCACTAAAAATTAGCTTCATACATAATTTCAGTTTTAAAAGAAAGAAAAAAGTAGATAGTGGAATAACTTGGCACTCTTCATGTGCGATGATTTCTCTCTCTTACCGATTTGTTCGGCGCTATTTCGGTGATAATCTCTTTGTCTACCGATTACTCGTTACCCGAATCCCCTCATCCGATAATTCCTAGATTAACCGTTTTGGATGTTAATCAGTTACCAGTATTAGAAACATTAAATGGGCCGGTCAAAGTTTTAGCAGTCTCAAGGAGCCAACCACTTTCTGGGGGTGAGTTTCTCGGTGAAGCACCGCGTGTTTATAGACTGGAGCGCCGAAAAATGGAAACAGTGTTGAGAAATGTTTGTAAAAGAGTCCCAGAAAAATTTAGGCCAGTTGTTTAGCAGAGCCAAAATGTCAAGAAGAGGAAGCCATGTTTTGTTTGGTACTCCATTGTTTCTTGCTAACGAATGTAGACATTAGAGCAATAAACACAACATCATCTTCAGTGTGACTTCGAAACTTTGAAATCATCTCAAAAACTGCGTAGTTTTCGAAGATAATATACAAACATCGGAAAGCAGACAAAGAAAGCAGACCAGTACTACTGCAGGTATGAGCAGATGAAACCCTTGGTCCACGGTTGTTGATAAAACAAGTATATGAATCGGTTCAACATTAAATCTTGTGGGGAAAGAAAAAAAAGTACTTGTTTGGATCATAAAAGTTAAAAGGTTGCACCCTCTCAAGTTGTGGTTACTCAATACTCAGTAATATAGAAATGAGAGAGCCATTGAAAAGTATGATTACAGTATGGTGGAAGTCAGTCTGTTAGACTTGATATGAACACATGCTACCTTCATGATGACTGACTGACGTGCATAAAGTTGAACAATGATATCAACATGGACTGGTGCATGTCGATGGACTGGTGAATCAACATCATCATTATAGACTTTAATTGTCCAGGCTATGTAAACATGAAAATCTGTCCAGGGTTCTTTGTGGCAAAAGCATTTGCATGCAGGTATGTTATGATCAGCGACATTTGGGTAGTGCTGTGGCGGACCTCTTATGATTGATTGTCTGTTAGGGTAATGTTTGATATGCACAATGTAAACTAAAGCAATACATGTTGTGTAAAAGCCAAATGTTGGTGTGTGTCGTAGTCAAGTTGCTTTTTAACAGCAACGTGGTTATGATCCAGCATCCATTGATACGCCAAAACGTCATTTTAGAGGATAGATGTGGACGATAACTTCAGTCTAATCAAGTATCGCAGCCAGTTTGTGATTCTGTAGAGTCTAACGGAATCTTATTCAATTAGTAAACTCAACAAGGCAAGAGATTTAATTGCCAAAGCAAATGCTCAATGAACTCACTTACAGTTAGTGAGAAGTTTAAAAAGGCTCTTTTCCCACTTGGAAATGTACAGTATCAACAAAGGGTAATTTTCCTCACTGAGACATTTCAATAGTTTTTACAAGTTGACCGATTTCCCAATGTCTCTACGGCACAACTAGTATTCTGCAGTTTCAAATCATTTTAAAGCGTGCTTCAATCGGGAGGCATTAAATAGATTCACTCTTCGATGTATTTGTCGATCCACTCTCTATTCTGTTTATCTTTCTTTACAGAGAGTATCCCAGCTGTTTTGACTCAAGGGGTGAAATTGTATAGTCTGGTGATGTCCAGTATACCAAGCCAAACAGCACAGTGTACATACCAAAGCCTTTACTCATATGAAGTCAAACGCGAGTGATACCTGGTCTTACAAAAAGACCAACATCACCCTCAAAGCAACTGATGTGAAGGCTACTTAGTGTTTTTATATGATCTGTTTATAAGAGGGTGGTGGAGGGAGGAGTGGGAATGGGGTTCTTTTAAGGGGAGAGGATGCGAAAAGTTGAGGGTGAGTTTGGGAATCTTGTGTTACGATGGAAGCAAGAACCTTATATTTAACAACAATTAAAAAAACACTTGAATTTTTGCAAAGTAACAGTTCTTTCCAGCGCATTACTCTTGCCTTTCAAACTTATGAGGCATTAGAGATATCTTGAAGTATTGTTTTCCTGTTTTTCAATCTCACCATGGAAGCTCATGCATTAATTGAAGATGATTGCTTTTCGGTTGTCGACTGCGCCACAGTATATTTTGTATAGTTAAAATGACGTTGTACTCAAGTCGTCAATCCAGACGTTACCAGTCAGAGACATGCACAAGATCCGTAATAATATGCAAGAGTATCTCGGAGAGGGAATGCACTGAAATAAATGGAAGCTTATCCCAGGAAAAAGATAATCAAGGTTTATTGCTAATCATGTAGTGGTTTAGACTGGAGAGAATCAAAGATGAGGTTTTAGTTAGTTTCTCAGCTTTTACACCGATTGGACATTCAAGATGACATGTCAGTCATCTTTTAGTTGTCTTCTTAGGAAATAATTAATAAGAAAGTTCCATTCCCATTTTACTTGAAATAAAGAATGGAAAGTGTGGAATAGTGAATGCAGCTACTAATGATGTTTGTTCATGGCACTGTTCAATAATTGGTTTGTATTGTTCTCTCATGGTGAAATATGTTTTTTTAAGGAAAGTCAAAAATGTTTGCAATTTCCACACCCCCCCACCCCTCCTTACCCTCAAAACAAGCTGTAAAACAAAAAGATATACAGATCGACTGAGGGGATTTTGTTTGAAGTTTTCTACGATTGTTATTCAAAAATATATGCAGCTATCATTGTGCTGGACGTTTGCATCGGATGGAGAACGATTTTCGAAGGTGCACCCTACAAATCGTTGCACAACTTAATTCTGTTTTTATGTTTTAATGGAAACCACCCTTGGATCTTGATTTCATTATGTGTGCTTATTGAGAGTTTTGATATTTTTATATGAAGTATGATGACCATTATTCTGATATGTATAAGACACTTTAACGAATCTGTTTTTACCTCAAATGCTGAAAATCTTTAGTTGAAGAACTGATCTTGTTCGATAAAAATCCATCAAGTGTGTGATATTAAACATTGATTATATTCCTGTTGCTAAGACTTAGAGAATTTCAAGATTCGGTCATGGAAATAAAATTTTCTCTTTGTCGTGAATTTGTTAAGAGGTAAAAGAAGGAAAGAGAAAAAAACAACAGAAATAAAGCTTTTCTTTTATTGCAGACGAACAATGACACACAAGCCCGGGAAACAAAGAGACATTGTTTCAAATTGGTAAAGTTTTTTTCAATGTGGTGTCCCACAGAATAACAGTTCATGAGTGGTTCAAATATCATAGAACAATTTTAGTACAGCTAGTGATGCATCTATATCTACATAACTTAGTTTGAATGAGATAATCTTTTATTTCTGGAACCCCAAGGTACTCCACTATTTTAGCCCACGATATACAGTATGTTTTCTGTCTTTGTTTTACCTATTTTCAAATTTTGGGAAAAGTTACTAATTTTATCTCTTAAATTCTTTGTATTCTGGATATGAAATAAATAATAACATGGAAATCCTTTGCAAAGGTTAATTTTCTTGGAAGTGAAATGGGAAGAAAGCAACTATGTAATGATTTTTTTTGTAGAAAGCAGAGGAACCATCTCAGTTCTCTCTTAGTGATCTCAGATCAGAGGGTCGTTAGTAAGAGGGTAAAGTTGGAAGAACATACTGTTCCTTGTCTGGTTCAGACCTTGTCTTGGTTCAGACAATGCATTATAACTAAATGTTGTTACTCTGAAAAAAAAAGAAAAAAATTCTCCTATTGGATAGTATCAATGTAAGCCAAAGTCTACCATGAAATATTTTAGTGCTGTTGACTTTGTGCCATAAAGTATCTCTCTGGGTATCTTTGGAATAACAGCTGTAATTAACTTCTTCTGGTCAGAGACCCTCTTTTTTTTGGTCATTCTCTATTGTACCTGGATATAGTAAGTGGTTAAGGGTGTTTTAATAAGGGTGTTTTAATAAGTTGGTATTTTTAATGTTCATAACATTGTTATTGATATTAAGAGAGAGTTTGGTGCAGGGACTGATATTGGTGTTTACAGTTTTGTAAAGCAATTTTTTATGTCTTTTTAAATTTTGTTGTTAAGAAAATACTTTTCATTCTCATGTACTAAAAACTGCTATATATTTGCTAAGCTATTCTGCCATGCTTGTTTTGTATTACAGATAAGTTATTCTCCTGGAGGTTGGGGGGGGGGGGATGGGAAGGGGTGGTGTGGGGGAAGGGTGCAGTGGTGTATGAGTAACCGTGGTTACTATTACTGTTCATGCATATTGATGTCAGACACCCTCGCTGTCCATCTACATCCCATTAGATGTGATGTCAGACACCCTCGTTGTCCATCGTCAGCCATGATGTCAGACACCCTCGTTGTCCATGGTCATCACATTGCTATCAGACATGACTTTCTTACTCTCTTTACAGTCGTTTGCAGTACTTCTGTTGAAGTTCACCATTGGCCAGAATCTTGCAAGTTGAACCACCAAACTTGTGTGTTCTGGAAACGTAGAAAGGCATTAGCAGCTGACTTCTGTCAACTTGAATGTGTTATTCTCACCATGTGTATGGAAAAGGTCCCCTGTTAATTCATGTTCATAACTTGAATGATTTTGTTGAAATTTGACAGTAAGGCATAATCAAGTAGTCAACATTTGGATTTACAGCCGTGTCTTAAATTTTAGAAACTTGGAAAATGATGCATATTTTAAACTTTTCTGAAAAAAAATGTGGGATTTGTTTTACTTTGAAAAATGGTTTCCATGTAGTTTGATGGTATATTTCAGGATGTGGAGCAAGTGTCAATTTGTATTTTCTCACTTTAAGTCACTTGGAAGTCACTTTACAACTTGCAGATACACTTGATCGAACTACTACATTGAACTGTCTTCGTCGTTGTTGATACTGTTATTGCATGAAGGTTTCTTTTTCTTATCCTTTCATGGTAGAAATGAAGAGATTAAACCAACACCTTGACTCAAGTTTGGAGTTGTTCACGTTTGTAGATATCGTGCAAGTTATTGCATTCCATTTACGGAAAGTAATCACAAAGGGAGAGGAAGAGTATTCAATGATTTCATGTTGGTGAGAGGGTGGACAAGGAGGGGGAAAATTTGGGATTGATAGCCAAGATATAAAAAAGGGTAGGAAAGGAATCTGTTGAAAGTTTATAGGTAGTTTATAGGTAGTCTCGTTACTATGATGTATGGTTTTATTTTACGTTGTAATATTGTTTTTACATTTTTTTTTATAAAGAGAAAATATGGAAACTTTTGATGATAAATGCATAGGCCTACTCATACATCCATTT
>JAAAKB020307281.1:0-15942 GCA_010014835.2 Apostichopus leukothele
GCTACTCGTCATTCGGCCCCCCCCACCCCTCTCTCCCCCCCAAAAAAAAGACTCTGTAACACTTCTGCTCATTGAAAGACAGACATATCCTTTCACTTATGTACATTGTATTATAAACTGCAGTTCATAAAAACCGGGTAAAATATAACCTCTTATCATTATTAATACAATTGTTTTGCCCTTAAGGGTTCATCTGCAAAGGGAGGTAACCCAGTGTATGCAGATTACATCCCAGTGTCCGTACCTCAGGTGGTTCCAGGGTCATTCGAAATTTTCATCTCGGAGGAGGAACCTGTGGACGTCAACTTCAAGAGTGAAGTTGACCTGGAGGGCTCATACAGTGGTTTGATCACCTCCCCCGTGAACATGGAGACGAGAAATATCTACTGTGGACCTTACAATGTCATGGTTCTTTCAGATCAGTAAGAAACATTTGCACTAAATACATGTTAATTTATATAAATGTTAATTTCTTTTAGGAATTATGCAGAGCATTGCAATCCAATGTTAGTAAACCTTAGGCCCATTACTATCAATCTGGGTCCATGGCACCCTAGTTTAGGGAGGGGATCTGTGAAGGCAAAGGGGTCCACTTGTGCCTGTAAAAGGGGTAGCGCCCTGTTAAGTATTCACTGACTTGTATGTACTGTGAAGATGGTCAGGGCAAGTCTGAAAGTGACATCTTGGGAAAAGAAAACTACAGCCCCGGCCATGATGGGACATGAATATTTTTGACATGAATATCACAATATGGATTCCACCAAAAAGTAAGAAATGAAGATTAAAAGTACATGATCCATGTCTTGAATTTAAATAAGAGAGGTATGAATTCTCTCTTCTGACATTGCGTGCAAAATGAATTTCAAGGATGACCAAAAACGAAGATCATGCTCTTGTTATCTTGTCCCATGTTTTAGCTGAATGTGATGTCTCATCTTGAAACTACCTTCAGTTTATATAAAACCAATTTTGTATCAAACATTTGTATATGATCTCAAAATCACAGACAGGTTTTTCCACTGCATGCTTGTGCTATTCAATAAATTATCAACTTTTATTAAACAATTCTTTTGGATATGCATTTTTGTGTTTCCAGAGATGATTTCAACCGTGTCGTTCATTACAACTTTGGCGATCTTGTGACCGTGGGGTCCTTTGATAGACATGTCCGTTTCATAGATATCAACAGAGGGCAAGAGGTCCGTCCTCTCATCACGGGCCATGCTGGATCCATTAAGAGCTTATTCATTAACGAGAATGATGGCTTTGTTCTGAGTGGGAGTTTTGATACCAGTATCAGGTGAGAATATCTATTATCTATTTATTATTTATTAATTATTGATTTGGTTTCAAGCATATTTGATGCTTAGATTTTAGAATTTCTGTTCAGAATATTTCAAATCATGTTGTAATATACCAGAGTGAAAACGCACTTAAATTGCCCAAACATTGTTGACATCCCTAAATGTGGAAGAAATTCCCCAAAAATTCCAACCACTAAAATTACTTCCAAAAGTAAATCAAAAGTGGAAAACTGAGATGGAAGTAATAAAACTTTTGTTTTTCATAATAATAACATATGTTTACAAATGTTAAAGATAAATGATTCCAAAACCTATTTGAAGATATGTTTCGATTCTTATATTTTCGTTTTAGATGTTGGAGTATTTCTACAGGTAAACCTCTTAAAATCTTTAATGGCCACCAAGGGACTGTGAGATGTCTGGCTATGTCTGGAGATAAATTAGTTTCCGGCAGTAAAGATAAGGCTGTCAAAGGTGAGTTTGGTGATAAAAATAATCATTTTATTTACAATATTAACGTTGAATGAATGTGAGGGAACAGTATTAGACATGATATGGTATGATATGATATCATAGATCATATCATATCATATCTGCTTGATTATGAAACAATGGGCTTGACTCAGTTACGATGTAGTATGGACACTTTTCAATGAGCTGATATTAGTTTCCGTACAGTAGATCATTTTGTCTCCTTTCTCCAAAGATTTGCATGTTAAAGAGAAAAACCAATTCTGTTGTTTTTTCTTATTTACAGTCTGGAATTTTTCTACGGGAAAGTGTATCCGTACATTCAAGCACGCCAGACAAATCAATAGTGTGGCCATCCACGAAGACACTGTGGTCAGCGGATGTGAGGGTGGAAGGGTCAAAGTATGGAGCGTCGAGAAAGCCTGCCTGATCAAGGTTGGTAGCCGACGGTCAAAAACTTGGGTCGAGGGAGGTTTGGTCATTGAATTTGACTTTTTGAAATTAGAAGTAACATTCTCCCAAATGTGAGGGTGGGAAGCTTGACCTTGTTGAGAAGATTTGAAATACAAGGCTTGAAATTCCACGAAACGAATAACCATTTATAAGAATAATAGCCTTAGTCTGAATTCAGTAGCACTCTACAGTAGATACTGGTGCAACTATTTTTCATCAACCGCACAGTTTCGGGCTTGGGAGAGGGAATGAAGAGGGCGAAGGGTAAATATAGCCTTGATAAAACTTGCAGGTTGCTATGGCAACTGCCCTCGATGGTGCTGTTGAGTTGTGGCAACTGCTGTTGAGTTGACAAAGCATCTGTGACCATTCTGCCATGCAGTAGAACGTTCATAAATATGCTCAAATTCCTTGCAGATGTTATACAAGTCACCGAGACAGAAGAACCAGTATGGTATAAGCGATCCTCACACCCATGCTGGTCCCATCACCTGTGTTAAGGTGGACAGTTATCACATTGCCTCAGGGAGTGCTGACGGCTATGCCCTCATCTGGAGCGCACTAGGAGACGTCACTAAATGCATTAAGGCCCTGAGACATCCAAAGTAAGTGAAACTTTACTGATAATTCTAATTATAATATACTTCATTAACATTCTTGGGGACTTGGGGAGTGATGGACAATGATGAGGTTGGGTGAGGTTGTGGGAAGTGGAGAGGAAAGGAGAGGAGAGGAAAATAGTTGGAAGGTGAGCAGATCTTAGAGAACAATGGACTTGGGGAACAATGGACAATGATGAGGTTGGGTGAGAGTGTGGGAAGTGGAGAGGAGAGGAAATAGGTGGAAGGTGAGCAGATCTTAGAGAACAATGGACATGGGGAACAATGGACAGTGATGAGGTTGGGTGAGGGTGTGGGAAGTGGAGAGGTGAGGAGAGGAAACTAGGTGGAAGGTGAGCAATTCTTAGAGAACAATTGACTTGGGGAACAATGGACAATGATGAGATTTGGTGCGGGTGTGGGCAGTGGAGAGGAGAGGAAAATATGTGGGAGGTGAGCAGATCTTAGAGAACAATGGATGTGGGGAACAATGGACAATGGTGAGGGTGTGGGAAGTGGAGAGGGAAAGGAGAGGAGAGGAAATAGGTGGAAGGTGAGCAGATCTTAGAGAACAATTGACTTGGGGAACAATGGACAATGAGGAGGTTGGGTGAGGGTGTGGGAAGTGGAGAGGAAAGGAGAGGAGAGGAAAATAGAAGGAAGGTGAGCAGATCTTAGAGAACAATGCACGTGGGGAACAATGGAAAATGATGAGATTGGGTGAGGGTGTGGAAGAGGAGAGTAGAGGAAAATAGGTGGAAGGTGAGCAGATCTTAGAGAACAATGGACTTGGGGAACAATGGACAATGATGAGGTTGGGTGAGGGTGTGGGAAGTGGAGAGGAGAGGAAATAAGTGGAAGGTGAGCAGAACCTGTGGAAAAGAAAAGTTCCAGCTTCTTTAACACATATTAATCATAAATTTGTATCATCAGAGAAGTGCTATGTCTGGAGATGAATTACCTGAGGCTGGTGACCGGCTGCGAAGATGGAAAACTCAGGATTTGGAACATGCTGACCGGGGACTGTCTGAGGGTCATGAGAGGCAACAGTAGGTCAGATCCGATCCTCACGATACATCCCTGCGGTAACAGGTGAGATTTTGATCCCACTTGTGGTCATCTGTTTTTGTCAAGAATCGATTTTGATTTACAGGTGGTAAGGAACTACTAAAACTACTAATAATCTGGATAATTATGGTAATGATGATGATAGACAATTGTATATATATATTACTTGAGATAAAAGGAATAATCTCCAAGCAGGGAGACCAAAAAGTGACCTGTTGCAGTAATCTAACTAAGAAAGTTAAAACAGGCAACCGGACATATAACGGCATTTGACATATAACTCAAATATGATGGAGTATAATACCCTCCAGGGGTGGTTTGTGCTGGTTGATTGCACCCTTTAGGGTGAGAAGAAGTACTCGTTAGGAACTAATCACTTTATCACTTATGTTCGAGTCGAGTCATTACTGTTAATTTATCCTGATTGGAGTCCTCTATACAGTGTCGATGTGGAAGAACTTGACAGACTTGTTCAAGTCACTTCACACTTTTGAATTTTAGAGACTCACAACTTATTGCGATTTAATATAAGGAATGAAATACAACCAGCTAGATATAAAGTGGCGTTTTTGTGTTGATCCTTGCTTGCAGGAGCTTTAGCAAACATCTCTGGTACTCTTCGGAAACTGGAAGAGATAAGTTAAAAAAGTTAAAAATTTACTGGATTGTTAGAAGATCTCGCATGGGTCTTTGGATTCCTCATAAAATACTTTCTCAATAGAAACTTGGAGAAGCCAGGTGCATGAAACATATTTTGATGGAAATTCAGTGGCAAAAGAAGCTCATTTAAAACAATTTACATTTTGTAAGCTTGCTTATTTTTTTCGTTAAATTGATACTTATTTTCTTACAGATTAGCCTTGAACACCATCAACAATCTTCTCATTCTCAACTTTGAGGAGATCGATTGGGACTACGGCTCCGACGAGAAGATCGAGCTGCTCCGTTACAAAAACAATTTCGAGGAGGCTTCCCTCAGACGTCAACCCTACGCCTTGGTGAGAGCAAACCGAAGTGAACGTGTCGCCTCGGCCAATCCGAAGCTAGTATCTCACAGAACCATCTCGTTGACCAATGCAAGCAGTACGTTGGAAGTCAGCCAGCTCTCCCACAGCAGTCGCTCGTTGAGCCCCAAGAAGTTGGAGCACGCCGAACGAGTGCAACGGCTTGTTCAAAATATTAAACTGACCGACAGTCTGAAAGGGAGCGTTTACAGCAACATGACCGACCTTCGTTCAAAATCCTCATCCGATTTGAACGGAGCCTCCAAGACCAACATGCCGTTCACAAAGCTAAGAACCGGTGGCTCCCGAGTCCCTCAAAAATCCCATTCTTGCTGCAGTTTTAGACCGACGTCTAGCGTCTCTTCCAGATATAGCAGCAAGTTGAGAATAAATTCAGCCAAACAACTTTTAGTCCGATCGGAAGATCTTACCCGTGGACTTGATTTTAAGAGAAGCGACCAATTCTGGGAGGTTGGTGGAGCGTCCAGTCAAAGAGCAATATCTGAGAGTGGATTTAGTACGTTGTCAAGGCCAACCACAGCGAAATCTTCCACCAACATCAGTACAAAGCGGTCTGGCCTACGGATGCCCATAAGAGGCAAAAGTGCCCCAGTCGGTGGGAGGCAGCAAACTCTATCGGATCATACGAGTCTCTCTGAAATCAACTCTCTTAAGAATTCTCAAATAAGGATCGACAAGAAACCGATCCAACGTGAAAAATTGTTGTTGGAAGTCGGAGTGATTGAATCTGGAAAGCAGTACGATAATCCCGTTGTGTACAACACGGCAGTGAATACTGTTGCAATAGAAACAGGGAGAGTAACTTCGCAGGAATCTGATTATTCAAGTATTAGTGACGAAGAATCGGAGGGTGAGGAGGAGGTGGTCGTCGACAGAGATTACATAGTGGCCGAAACGATTATCACGCCAATTGAAACATTTCCACTCCATGTTCAGCCTCATCAGAGCATCCATCCAAAACGTATCGCTTCTACGATCCCCAGAGGTGGACAGAGTCGGCCAAAAACTGCTTATTCCAGAGTGTCCTCCAGGTCACACGTCAAAGTCCAAAGTCCAAGAAGGTGTAAAAGTGCAGTTTCCAGCCGAACGCAACCTTCGAATCATTCCAACGTTCCATCACCTCTAAGGAAAGAGAAATCCCACGGTTGGACCACCTCGTGTACCGAGACGATGTCAACTCCGCCGATGCTCATGCACGGCAAGGGACGAGTGGAACCAAATTTCGAAAGCAAAAAAGCAGATGGTAAAATAATTTCAAAGCAGTCAGTCACCGCTTCTACACCAGAAGTGAAAAATCCATTTGAAAGTCACGGGGAATTTCATCTCCGTTCACGCCGACAGCTGGAGGCTTACTTGCAATCGGTCGGTAAAATACAGACGTCACACAAAGCAAGAACAGAAAGGGCAGCAGAAAGGATTCGACAAGTAGTATGGAAAGCAAAAGCAACGGGTAAGACGCATCGAGATTTCAGCGCTGCTCCGAAAAGGATCGCCCCTGAAATAAGGGAATAATGGGTAAAAGATTCCGTTGCTATTCGATGCAGGAAAACATCGACAAGTTTGAGGTCATTTTGATTTTTGGAAGTCATACAAAAAAGCTCCTGGGTGACAAATTTTTTAGGAAAGGAAATTTGGAAAATACTTTCAAAAAGTTAATCTGGGATTAGACTTTTGATGGAGGAAATAGGCAATAGTTTGTGCAATGACTTATGTGGTTGTTCCTTTTGTCCTCAAACATAACAACAGTTCCGACTTACTATGCTAGTAAAATCAAATATTTTTCAGTTACTAAGTTTTAATGTTTAACACCTCTTTTTCTGTCACCATTTTGAAAATATTCAGGTCATTCAAGAGATTAATTATTTTATATATCATTTTTCTACCTAAAGCATCATACTCTGTATGAGCAAAACCTTTGGATAAAGTTTTTTTATATTTCATATTTGCTTTGTAAAATATCTTTCGTAAGTTAATTTTTTATCACTGTCCACGAGACAATGTGTGTCTGATATTCAGTCCCATCTGAGGGATTAACTGTGGAATAAATTTAATTATTTTCTTGTTTAATTAATTTTATTTTCATATTTTCATTTCTTTATAATGAATATTTACTTTTATCTGCAGCTGTAAACAGAGATGGGTAAAGATTGAACATCTGTTTATAATGTAACAAGGTAATGACTAAGATTATCATTACCTGAGCATATTCTAATGAATTTACAATTTTTCAGGTTTTATCTAAAACCAAAGCAATGAGTTAACTTCCTCAGTTCCAAGATGATATATGTTTCTTTAATCCATTTTCTCTATATTTTGGTACTTTTTAATATATTTTTTTCATTTTTATTTTGTGCTATATATTTTTTATACAATTTTTTAATGTTTGTTTTAATGCTTTTCTTTCGTTTTTTGATGTGCTTCATTTGTGTGCTAGTATCAATTCATATTTGCATAAAAGCTAGCAGAGGCTGACTATGGTATTATTTATCTAAATTATAACATGAAAGTGTGCTATCTAATATTTACTATTGAAGCAGCACACGTTGATGCTGATATGTATGTGCCTTTCAAAATGTTAACTTATTCATGTAAATTTTGTTGACAATTGTTCCAACATCTTTCATGAGATATTTTGATAATTGATAAACACATAAACATTTCCATAGCATACTGCTATGCAGAGTCAAATGTTGCAATTTAGTCATTCCATTCAAGTACATGACTGAAAGTCAAAACTTAAAAACTAATTTAAAGAGGACTGCACTCGTTTCATTAGTTAAAGAGAGAAAAAATGTAAATTGCATTATTTTACTATTTCTGTTACATTCTTCATTACCACTAGTTTTCCATACTGCCATGTGAAGACTAGATATCTTGATATAACTTCAATATAGGGCTGGTAGTAATTTGAAACTTCAATATAGAATTTAAGAAAACCTCCAAGTTTGGAGACATTTCATATATTTGTAGGGGAGGGAAACATAAAATGATTTTCATTTTCTGACTAGAGACGGCTTAAAAGCAGAGAGTATCTGTGTCTTAAAGTGGAGCAAAGACTACCCAATTATGTAGCAGCAATGACATCTGTCAGGGAGGGGGACGGGAGGGGACAGGAGGGGGGCATTGGATGAGAGAGTGAGGAATTAAGAACCTGCAAAGAGTACTTATGTCTTTCAAGTACAATGTAAACTATTTGTGTGCTGGTGTCGCTTATCTTCTGCAAGATGTAAAGTATCGTTTAATTTTTATTTGCTTATAAATGTGTTGTCACATGTTGTAGGGCTGTGGTTTACCAATAAAACATTACTGGTGTTAACGACTACATAGCAGGCATATTCAGTGTGTGATTTAACAGAGCAAGCTTATGAACTATTGCAAAAATAGATATTTGTGGTGAAATTGATTAAAATCTGCTCTTATTTTATTTTTGATCTCAACAGTTGTGTATACTACTTGTATTGTACTTGCTTCTTACATGCATGCTACCAACAAAACTAAAAAGAAACATTGAACCAAGATTGACTTTCACAATTGTTTCAGATTGTTACTTTATGTTTCAAAAGATGCAATAATAGTTTATACCCATTTATGTGACCTTTAGCAATTATATTGGTATGTCGTAAATGACTGAGTACTTGTCAACGAGTATTTCAAAGTACTAATCAAAAATAAAAAGAAACATGACAAAAACCAAAACTAACATAAAATAAAAAGTATTTCCGAGAATTGGCGACATGTTTATTTCAAACTATCTAATATTGTTACTTTGAATATCATCAGTATTTGGCCCCCAAATGTTTGCTTTCACTGTAAATTGAGTCACACAAGAGGAGACCATTTAACTGTCTAGTTTAATAATCGCCAAGTGATTGGAATTAAATTTTTAGCAAATTTATGGGTGCTAAAACTTTGGGGCCAATAATGAAGACCTTTAAGCCTGTTGGCAAGTAAAGCATTTTCTCTTATTGCAGTTCTTTTAATCATAATAATTAATTTCCTACAACTGTTTACTCCTACAGCTAGTTTCTATTCCCTTAAGTTTCAATGTAAGTGAAACTAAAGTACTAAAGCACAAATATTAAAATATAACAAAAAACTTGTGTCGATGACAAATTAAGGCTATTTTAAGAAACTTGTCTAACCTTTGTTGCATCATAAAGTATCATTTCCAAGTACACTGTACAAGTGAGCACTAATAGAACACCAGAGGTCAACATGCAAAGTTTTGGCAAATATTTCATATTGCCAGAGTATTGTACAAATAAAAGAATAACTGTGATATATTATGCAATATTGTTTCAAGTCAAATTACATCAATTTAAATACACTTTCATACTAATACGACGGACCTAAACAAAAATAAAGAGGGGAAAAAAAGAAGAAAAAACCCACATACAACAAACAAAGAAATGGACAAATAAGTTGAATGCAATTAGTTACAACCTTGATTACACTTTACTATGTACACAAGGTAATAATCACTTTATTTTATCAAGTTGTCAAGAACTGTTTTTATTCTTTTTTTTCGTCTCTCTTTGCAAATAATAACGGCAAGATTTGTCTTATTACAGACCCGAGCAATCAGAGCACAATACATGGTAGTATTTTACTATTAAAACATGTAACATAAACAAACATCTATGGAATTATTGCATGAAAAATGTACAGTAACTCACTACGATATGATATTACACTAAAAGATCATAAAGTTCCTTTAATAACTTGCTATATTTGTTCATATTTCCATAAAAATAAGGCAAATAAGGAAGAAAACAAAGAGAGAAAAAAAAATTTTGTTTTGCATAATTCATTCATTTCTGTTGAAAAAAAGAAAATATTGGCAAGCGAGAGAGAGAGATAAAAATGCTGAAACATTGCTCAAGTCTTTTCAAGGATTTTAAAAGTGGTTTGAAGCATAATTGGTTGCTCAGCAATATTGCTTCCGTAACTTTTACCTCACAAAAGTGTTGTTTTCAAATCCATACGAGTGCAAAGCAATTGTTTATATAGTTATGGCACATAAAAAGTTGATATTTCATAATACAGAAATTGAAAGATATATTTTAAAGGAAACATTTTTCATTATTAACACATAATTTATTTTGAATGGTTAAGAAAGAACAGAAAGACAAACTACTCTGAAACAATAAAACAAGCAACCGGAATGTAAAACAAAGAGATGGAAATAAGAAAATATGAAAATAATGAATACAATAGAAAGAGCCAAAACAAAACAGGGAAGGGCCAACAAATGATGACTAAAATCCCCTCCAAATTAATTTCAGGAAATGAGTCATCCAGCACAGCGCTTTTCGATTTGCAAAGGGAAAGGAAAAGGCAAAAAGTTCATTGTTTAATTATTAAGTTTTTGAACAATAAAACTTGTAAAATTGAAACTGACTTAAAATTTTGTCAATTCACGTAAACGGGACGAATGTAAACACCTAATTTATACAATTATTCAGTGTAGTAACGAGCCATGATAGAAGTATCTAAAGTCACAGGGACTCGAGCAACAAACTAATTTCCCCTTGGATGTAATATAGTGACTTGACTCCATTATTTGCCAAACTCAAGTTTAGCAAATACATCATCTGGCACAGAGTATTTTGATTAAAGAAAAAAAATGACAGGACAAAAAGGAAAAAAGTTTATTGTTTTAATGATTATGTTTTTTAACTATACACATTTTAAGATAAAATTAAGACTTACAATTTGTCAATTCACGTAAATACTGCAAAATTGAATGATTACATTATCTTTTCTTTTATTATAGAAAAATATTATAAAAAAATATTTATTATAAAAAATATAATAACAATTGATAATTTGAGTCACTAGATCATTGATTTGGAATTACTAAATTTTCATAGTCAAGTGCCACAAACAAGTTTGTTTTATGTTTTCCCCAAAGATAACAATATAGTGACTTGGGTAAAACGATTTGCTCTGGTCACGAAATTCAAAAGCAGTCACTCGACCCGATCTTAAAATAATGTGACTGATCACAAATACAGTATCTGATACAACAAGATGATATTGAAACTTTCAACAGCTGTGACATGTTAACATTGGGAAAGATTTGATACTGAGTATTCAGTCCAATGATGATAGGAATCAGATTCTTTAGATTGAGAAGCTGTTGTTTAGAGGTTAGTCCCAAAAGATATAGAATAATAGACAAAAATTGTGGCTATCCAGTCATGCCCAACATCAGCTCTGTCATACCGGTCAGATCTAGTTCTGCAAAACTTGAAAAGCTAAAAGCTGCCCACGGTCTCTGATCACTTGTACTTTATACGATATCGTTTGTACTTATAGAAGAAGGGATCTCTTGAAACCTACTCTCAAAGTTTCAAACCGATTTAATCGTTTTTTAGAATCTTAACTTGTGTTTTCTAATCTAAGTTTTTTTTCATTCAGCCAAGCATCTTGGGTTGATTGTGGTAAATCATTCCAATATTATTGGTAACTGGATTCTCAGAGAATTGCATGTCATTATTTTGACTAGAGTTTATTCATTTCTTTATAAGAAACTGGAAAATGGCAAAGACATTTTTGGGGGCCTGGAATTGGATTCGTAACCATGGTTACAAGCCAAACACTCTACAACGTTGCAAATACTAATATGAGCAAGAAATTTTTTCATTGAACAGAAACGAATTGTTAAAAACAACTAATAATTAACGATCATCTGTTCAAAACTTCTTTCAGGATGATTGTCTTATTTTGTTCGCCTTCAATCTATAATTCTATACGTGTGGTTAAACTTTAAAACAGCTGCTTCAAAAATGACATGTAATATAGCACCATGGAATAAAGTTGATGACTCACACATTAAAGATTTCAATATTTCTACAAACAGAATCCTTAGTTTTACCAGAAAACAGTTCCAAGTGTCTCGTATGAAGCACCAGTCAGCTTACTAATCTCAGTCTTTACCAAGGAATTTGAAAATAATTTGCTTTCGTACTCGTCTCTTCCTCCTTCCATCTCAGAATCGTTCACCGAGGGTTCGAACGAACCCACCTGTGGCATAGAAACCATAACCTGAACAAGACAGCATTAGCTTGTCACAATTTACACTTTAAATCCCCCAATATGAATACTCTCAATAATTACTACATACAAAAAGTTTCCTTCGATTTTCTCATCTTTTTCACACCAGCACAAAATAGTTTGACTACTAATAAACGTATTTTTCTTCAATCATATTGTGACTGTTTCATGGCCTTTGACCCACCTCACTTCCAAAGATGGTTTATTCCCCAGGAGGGAGGTCCTTTCGTTCGGTACGTTCGCCGCATCGTTTAATCGTCTGGCGTGTTCGCGAATGGGGTCGTGCATAGGGAAGGAATTGAAGTTAAAATTGGCCACCTCCACATTCCTCTTACGAGAGTTCCGTATTTGTTGAATGACGATCGCCATGCATATGCACGTCAACGTTAATCCGAATAAAACACCGACCACGACGCCTGCTACACTGGGTTTCTCAACATCTTTAGATACAAAAAAAAAAAATACAAAATCCAGTTTCTTTTGGACTAGAGAGTTCTAATACTATTATTATTATCACCACTTTTAAATTGCATTTGTCAAGGTTTTTAATTACCTCTGGAACTGACTTTGAATATATACTTAATTCAACGATTTAATATCTGCGTCGTGTGAATTTTTGGATGTGTAACTGTCGAAACCAAATCTCAAGGAGATTTACAGGGGGCATATAGGCTATGATTCATAGTCTATAACAAAGCAGAAATTATAGTTTGCTAAATGGTGACAGTATACACTACAAACTCAAAATATAGTGCTACTCCAAATTGTGGCCCCAAAATCAGAATTCCTGGCTACGGGTCTAAGAAACGATGAAAACCAGAATACCTGGAGGAGGCTTTGTCATGTACACATGTATGAATAAAGCCATTGTTGAACTGATCTGCATGAGGTTGTTTTTCATTGTGTACCAGAAAGAAAATATTTGTGGTCAAAACAATTTTAATCTCTGAGAAAACTGGATAAGTTGGCCCATAGTTTGCTAGTGTTTTGTCATGTGGAAAATTTCTCTGTGGAAAAGCACTTTATTGAACAGAAACCAGTTTAGGTGAAAGGCACATTTCCGTGGAGGTTGGCAGATGTCAATTGTTATAAGCAATATTATCAAAGTGTGAACTTGATATTGAGAAGAAGGTTGATTTCTTGATATAACAAGTAAACCACAAAACCTTTTTAGTTTATCATGCAAACAAGGAGTTGAATGATGAATCAGTTGCAAGAAGTGCAATTTGATTCAAAATTGTATTGCTTTGTTGGTCTTATCTTATGATTAATACCTTTAAGACATATATATGTTATCCTCCAAATCTGTAGATAGTAAAACTATCAGAAGAATTATTAAATATATATACCTTTATCTAATATTGAGCTGATATCTTTCTACATATGTACATTATAAAGTATCGTCCACAAAGTTAGTTATTGAGTTACACATAATTTATTGATTGCATGGCAAGCTCACAGTTGAATTCTCTTCCTTTTAAAGGCATTCCTACAAAACGAGGACCTTGGCGATTCCATCGATCAAGTGGAGGCTCTCATCAAGAAACAGGAAAACTTCCAGAAGACTCTCAATGCCCAAGAAGACAAAATCAAGGTCAGCTTGTAAACACTGTTTGAATGTCTTTGATTCAATTTTTGTTTTATATAGACCCCTGTGTAGCTGCATAGTTAATATTATAGTAGTGAGGGAGGGTGTGAGGGTTAGAGAGAGATGAGGAGGAGGAGGAGGAGGAGGAGAGGAAAATTGTTGGTCCTAATTCCATACAGATATATTACTGTACCCTCACTGCTATCATCTTCTACACGAAACATTGCGTGTCAAAGGTTAAAGGGTTGAAGCTTTAATGTCGATTTCTCGTGGTTGATCGAAGGTCAGGTGTGATACCTACATCAAGATATCTTATAACCAAATGATAATACAATTTTTTGAACTATGTGCTCTCTGCAAAAATAGAAATAATTCTGGTTCATTATCAACATTTCATATGGAAGAAACAATTGTTTTTAATATATTTTCAAGATTTTCACCAAACTTGGACGATTTTTTTTTTTGGAGCCAATCAGTATGTTGCACTTTGTTTTGGGTGCTATTTTAGTTTGGGGTTAATAAATCTTGTAATGAATTGATTGCAAAAAGGCACAACATTAACTAAAAAGTGATATTTGCTCTCTTTACAGGCTCTGGATGAATTTGCCACAAAACTGATCGAGAATGACCACTACGCGTCTCCAGATGTGGAACAGCGTAGGGATGCAGTAAGTATTACTTAATTGAGAAACAGAGGACACGCATCGTATCGTTCAATTCATCACAATACATCACAACCATAATTTACTTATGTCAGAGAATGGGGGGGGGGGTTAAATGTTTAAATGTGAATATTTTTAAAGATTGGCTGTAAGAAGTTCTAAAGTTTTTTTCTTCTCGTTGTCTTCATTCCAGGTAATGTTCTCATGGTTGTAAGATATAAACTTGCTGAGAACATAGTTTTAACAGATCTACAAAAAATCGCTCTTTGCTATTCTTTCACACTTGTCTCGTATCGACAAAGTCCTTAATCTCTGTTCTCGGTCGTGAATGGACATGATTGTGTGACGAATATAGAAGCCAAAGCTCTCTCATTTGAGAGAAGAGTCATTTTGAAGCTAGAAAAAGATTCTAAAAGATTTATGTTTCAGGTTTCTTCTTCTCATGATGCTCAATCTTTACTTTTGTTTCCAGCTGCTCGACCGGCGCCATGCCCTCATCGATAGGTCAGATAATCGCAGCAAACTGTTGGAGGACTCGCTGCGCTACCAGAAATTTGACCGTGACGCAGACGAAGTGGAGTCCTGGATCCGGGATAAACTGAAGATCACCATGGATGAGTCTTACAAGGTGAGCAATACTACTACTACTCTGTGCCTGCTCATACTGCTAAGCAACGTCAACTAAACAAAAGCAACAGCTTTCAACATTTCTTCCTTTAAATAATTTTTTTTTTTAAACAAACGCTGCCAACACAGGGGTATTTCTTTTACATTCCTTAACGAAGCAAAAAGGCAATAAAGTAGTAGCTCTAACTGAAAGATGTTACGTAATATTGTTTTAAGAAGAGCATCCTGAGGTCTTTCTGAAATTTACTCTCCGACTCTTTGGGTACTTTCTTTAAATACTCAATATTATTATTTTCAAATTGATTTGTTTCATGTTATCCAGACAATCTAAAGAACTCAATTTGCTTCTTGGTATTTGCTTCAATGTTGCTCCCTTTTCCTTGGGAATGTCATTATATAAGACAGACAGAATATACTGTAACAGGAATTCAAAGAATGGGAAGAAATGCACCTGTCAAACGTATAAATCCTTTATCAAACTTTTTGCACACTGTATGCCCTGCAATTAAACCGTCATGCAAAAATGTTATCACTTGGAAATGCACTTGGAAAAGCAAAAATTTGCAATAATTTCTTGGCAGAAAAAAGCTTAAAAAATTGTCACGAAAAAGAGCTGAAGAAGAAGCAAAAAAACCAGGTATTGGCCAGTTGCTAGCTAGTAGTTGGAATGCTCTTTTTTGCCCTTTCTTTTGCCCTCTTCTTTGGTGATTTCCCTTCCCTTTTTGCTTTTAATATTGATTTTATAGTCTATTCTCGTCATGAATTGCTTTCTAAAAAAGTGGTGGTTTTCTTGCAGATATTAGAGGCAGTCTGTTGTCCATTAAATGCACATTCAACCATTTTCATTTTAATTACACGTATGCTCAGATAGATGTGTCTTTTGTTTTATTGTCCTACATGAGTATTTCGCACCCTGTTATAGTAATACTGTCCTCTTCCACCTTCCACAATTTCAGTTCCTCCCGTTTCGTTTTCGCCTCAAGTGCCCCCCAGTGTAGGATTTTCCCGGTCGTCCGGTCGTCCGAGACGACTAGAAATTACGTCGGACTACCAAATCTTTCAAAATGTTGTGTGCTTGGTAGTCCT
>JAAAKB020307605.1:0-15911 GCA_010014835.2 Apostichopus leukothele
ATCTACCAACACCTTCACACAAAGTATGATTCAATTCTGAAAATGTTTACATTTGACCCTGTGACCTCATTATTATTCATGAGATGAGCACCAAAATCAATAGGGTTCATCTACTCACTATGGCGCATCTATGTACCAAGTATAACTTCAAACCAACTTGTCGCTGTTCAGTTACAGTGTTTACAAGCTATTTTAGTGAAATCAACTTAAGCCCCGCCCCCTAATATATATGAATAATATCAACTTTAACACATATCAAAATGTACCTGCTTTCTACCAACACATTAATACCAACTATGAATAAATTCTGACTTTCGATTGCAGAGTTATAGCATTTGGAGATTTTCACGTTTGACCCTGTGACCTCATTATTATTAATGAGATGGGCACCAAAATCAATAGAGTTCTTCTACTCAGTATGGCACATCTATGTACCAAGTATGACTTCAATCCAACTTGCCATTGTTGAGTTATCATGTTTACAAGCCAAGGGCATCACATACACACACAAACACCGACACACACACACCATCGCATAGATTCTTGAACCTTCGGCGAGGAATCAATAATATATTCACAGATTCCTCTTAATTTGCAACGATGCTAAATTTGAACCTTTTTCCTCTGAGGGGTTAAAGAGAGTAGGTTATGGAGGGGGTTGGTTAGGGTGTGGGATGAAATTGGTATCATGTTTTATGTTTGTGTATATGTGTCGGCACACACAACATTGCACATAGCTGAGTAGCTAGCCGCAAACTTTTACTTAATTTATAATATGTATAGACTATATTTGAATCACCAACCTGTCTTAACCTCAGGGAATAATTTATCAAGAATCCCACTGCAAAATACTATGCAAAATGTCCAAATTGCTATACAAGTGCAATGATTTATAGCAGTGTTTGTACACTAAGAACCATAGTATTTTATAAGTGACAAAATTCACAGCCTTCAAAATTGCTACACAAAATTGGAATACTCAATTTTTCCATGAACCTACCTCTCTCGATTTGCCTTTAAAGTGTTCCTCTTTCCATCGAAGACTGAGATATATTTCAGCCTCAAATTCTTGTTTGACGGTGTCAATTTCTCCAACAGTAATTACATTGCACCTGACTCTACAGTAGACCTGGAAATAAAGAAAAGATTTAAAAAAAATTTTTTATACTATTTATGAGAATACCATATAATCCTGGTAGTGAGATCATTCTTTCTTGAAGTGGATGGCCAGAGGACAATCACAATGCATGGAGAGCAGATTTAAGACACCCCTCTTCCTTCATTCCACAATGCATGAAACGACACAACCTACTTCTTAGACATTAATGCTTGCCCTGTTGGTATTTTCGTTATTGTTTTCGTCCTCTTCTCACAGTGCAATGTATTGTTTTGGATTTTTGATCGTTCCTCCTGTTGTATATGTACACATGTTTTCATACTTTGTAATCTCTTATCTTTTTAGATGTTATATATACTTGTTTTATACGAGCATTCAATTACCCTTTGTGGGGTTTAATAAAGTTTATCTTATCTTATCTTATAGGTTATTACATGTATATTACATGTACTACATCTTATCACAGTAAAGCATATGGTGACAAAGAGTACTTGAATAGTGTAATTAATAGTAATCTTTTGTAACAATGCTTACCTTCTTTGTGTCCTGTTCATACAATCGTAGCTGCAAGCACTGCTCCAACGTTGCACTCTTCCTCTGCCAGAGTTTCAGCAGTCTTTGTTTGCTGCCACCAATACTATCTAATAAATGAAGTATGTGTGGCCCTGCATTTTGGAAGTCAGCATTTATCATTGAACTAGAGTTACTGGCTATGCTACCCCCTCTGCTGGAGTAACCGCTATCAAGGGTACTAGCATCTCCACATATCCTGCAAGTGAGGAATAAAGAACACACTTAGCAATTGCCTAAGGATAATATTTAAAAGTTTGAATGCAGTTCAAATGTTATATCAATGAAGGTGCAGGACACGTTATGCAAGTCAAAGACATTGTATATGCATTCATCTAGTATCAAACAACACAATTGTGTCATCTCAATACAGAATAACATAAATAGTTTACAAATGGCACCCTGTTGTTTGGAAAGTTGGATAGACATATTATTCCCTAAAACCACGATGCACAGACGCAGTGAAAACATGACAGTGAATGTTACTTTCAACTTGAACATGTTCAAATAATACAATTTGCAGCTTCAACTGCAAATTAGATAATTAATATCCACTTTACCATGAGACTGTTGGTACATCATTTCAATCTTTAAAACAACATCATATATCTTTTACATATGACTGTCAATGAACACATTTCTGTTCTGTCAGGTTGAGTACCAATGATATCACAGTAGGCTAACCACTAGATACAAACTTTATAAATTAGGAAAATTAATATCAGGCTCTGGTCATCTCACCTGGATAGCATTTGCTGGCCTTCTTTTTGTATTTCTTCAAGAGGCAGTCTAGCAATTTCTTTCTTAGCAACATTATGTTCTTCTATTGCAGTTTTTGCTTCGCCGATACCTGACGGATATTCAATTCTTTTCATCTCTTGCTGCAAATGATCTTCATGCTGCATTAGATTCCCAGCAATGTTGAAAAAGTCCTCCAGGGCCTAGAAAAGATTATTACCATAGAACATTGGCACTCTGAGTCGTTACAGCCATTTGTATGTATTTAGATTATGGATTACAATTGAGTTTGAACTTCTGGGCTAGAAAAAAAGGCATGAAACCATTAGCCGTATCATGTGCAGCACTGTTATTAAAGCCAACTACTGCTGTGTTCAAAAAACAATGTAAGTTCAAGGTCACCCTGATCCCGAGCTGCATTTACATTATTTAATAATAATAAAGTGTGGGCTCTGCCTTTGATCATTGTCTATCACCGGGTCCAATCTGTCTGATCCACATTTACACTGTAGATCAGACCCAAAGTGTGGGTTCAAAACAGTACTCTTTCTCAAGTGTAGATAGACAGGTCTTTTGAATAAAACACAACTGATTACAACCTAATATTCCTGACATGCTGGTTACAAATACACCTGCAAAGGTTGAAGTATACATTTTACTTCCAACAGATAACTCTGTCCTTGTGTGGTAACTACAAGGTATAGCAATATTTACCCAACTTTGAAATCGATACTTGGATCAAACATGTGAGGTAATGATCAATAACAACCATGTCCACTTTGAAATTAATATTAACTCATCAATTCAACCAATTATTCAATGTTTCACTATTTTACTTCTGCAAATGAGGAAACTCTAGAGCAACTATAATTTTTTTTTTTTCTTCCCATCCTTCCAAACAGACTATAGAACCAACACACAGCATAGTCAATTATTACTATTGTAATTTATTCCCTTTGTAACTATCTTTTATAGAGGTCAATAGTAATACTATCATGCTTCAGATGATAAATACAGCAATCAGGCTTTGTTTGTTCCATGGGCTGTCAGTAAGTCAACACCGAAGAAATGTTATCAAAGGTTAGTTTGAGGTTATTAGAACATGGAAGATAACTCCTTAATCTAACTAGGCAGGCAAGTACATTTAAGTCCAGTCATAATGTTATAGATGTGCAGCTAGCTTAAGCTCTGTTGGTTTGTTTGTATTGTGTAAGGTTGCCGATGGGTTTATGGTTTATGGGTTTATGGGTTTATGGATGGGTTTATTACTTACTAATAAATAACAAGGTACTAAGAAATTTCATGGGACTAAGAATGGTTTTGGTAGCAGTTCAATCATTATCATTCTAGAACTATTTGTCTATAGTGCGCATTAATACAGTGACTTTTACGGGAAAAAACACTTAATAGAATAGTTGACCTTATTGCATAACAGTTTATCATTCCTTGAACGAAACCATAGTACATGTACAGAAGTAAAGTCAAGTTAACAGGGTATCTGTTCAAGTGTATGAATACATCCATACAGAGCGTGTGTTATGATACATGAAGCATGCAAACTTAAATGGTATATTCATATGCAAGCCACATAAGAAGACGCAAAATCTAAAATTCCTACAATCAAAGTTGAGGGCTACAATTAATCAGGGAACTGTCATTTAAGCAGTTTTGTTCTGCTCTTATAGATGTCACAGGTTGCACTGCTAACCAACCTTGATGGAATAATCACCACCCATAGTTTATGTGACAACAAACCTGTCGTTCCGGTGCGTACAGAGTTTCCAAGGTTGTTAAACTCAGGAAGTATTTGAATCACAGATCGACTGAACGTTTGATCCACACTTACTGTCATCCAACCTCCATTATTGTAATAGTTTGTATGTTAACTTGCCAAAATCTTGAATATTTCCCCTTCAGAGAATTCAAAACGCTGCTGCTCTCCTCATTTCACTCCTGTCCTGCATTCATTGCATTGGTTTTCCCTCCCACAGCGTATCAAATTCAAGATTCTCCTTTTAACTTATAAAGTGAAAATGAGCTCGCCCCAAGTTATATCACCGATCTTCTCATTCCAATGCAACGGACCACCTCTGTATCGCTTTGCTCTTCATTCCATATACATCTGCAGTTTGCCCCTGATCCTCAAACTAGGACTCGCTATGGCGATCATGCATTTTCTGGTGCTGTACCTGCCCTTTGGAATGAACTCCTGAACTGTGTGCGAGACTCCCCCACACTTGAAATTGTCAAAAATCAGCTTAAAACGTTTCTTTTTCTTCTTAGTGTTTATTTGCTTTGTTTCTATTTTCCTTTGTAAAGCACTTAGAAACTTTTGTATTGGGCGCTACATAAATGTTATTTATTATTATTAATATTATCATTATTATTGGCCAGAATTAGTGCAGATGCTTTATCACTTGAGCCCTACCATATTAAAGCTGTTTAGCAATAGGCCAAACTTTAATGCTCATCAAGACAGATAGGAAGAACACAGCCACTCTCAGCAGTACAGGGTGTTTCTTTTTTTGTTAATCTTAAAATCTTAAAAGTAATAAGCAAATTAAAAAACAATAGCCCATTGGAATGTGTACATCTTATATGCTACTGCTAATGTAATTAACTTAAGCATATCCTACACCTGATTCCTGTATAGTAAATCCATCATAGAGTAGAATGACTGCACAAAAATATCCTGTTCTTCCATTTGTGTTGTGTTGAAAACTATGCGTTCCTTTTACATTGCATGTAAGATTTAAGTGTGACAAAATCAACTTGTCAGAGACTTGTTGGGGAAATAAATGGGTCTAGAATTTTTTAGGATATTCATGCCCTTAAACTAAGGGAACACTTGTGCTAGAAGTAGTTAGAAGTCATATTATTATAACACATCTATCATTCAGTGGTACTTTTATTTCACCACTGCTTTACGAATTCAACCGTCACTCATCAATGCAGAATGCACTGGCCGTGATTATACTATGCAATACTAGTATTACAACTAACAGTGCCCTACCAGTGTTGTTTGATATATACCATGATTATACTACGCGATACTAGTATTACAACTAACAGTGCCCTACCAGTGTTGTTTGATATATATACTCAGGGAGTGGAAGACAAACCTCCATGGGGATAGATCGCTACAGCCTTGTAGATCATGTGACTTAGCTACAAGTTAACACTTTGTTTCCACTTTGGTGTGGTGTGATCATACCACAAAGTATATGTTTATATGGAGTGAAAGACATTATTTTTGTCCAATTGGAATGTTTCCTACATTTAGTTATGTTATCTTTAGATAACTCAGTCATTCACTCACCTATAGGTGCTGTCATCAAACCAACAGTAAAACATAAAACAATGTCACTGTTTCATGTCTTGCAAATTTGATCAGTTTAAGGTTAAAACTTGACTGTTAGAACATTATTCGAACCTACCAATCTCATCTGAATCCAGTCATCGTGGTCATAGACCAAGGTACCATCTAGGTCTGCTGTTAGCTGTGAACTATCAACAAACTTCAGCAAACTGTCTGCAGAGATCATCGAAGTCTGGAGGGAAATGAAATAAACACACCATGGTATAGAAATCAGTCTAATGCACCAACTACATACACTTAAAATGAGACTAGGTTATGAACATGTTCTATACAATCATTGCACCAGCTTTCTGGCTAATTGCATTCTTCACATAGCTGTGTGTTTGGGATACCTTATTTAAGTTGTCTATACACAAACTAAGTGCAATAAGGTGAAAGGAATTTAACAGACCCCACTGATGTAATGAGAGTTAATGTTAGGTAAATATTACAAACACCCAATGAGAAGAGCTTCTACACACTAACAAGGAATAATGGAACAATGAAGCAATGAGATTAAACAAATATTCAGATCCCCTTCAACTGAATTTCATCCATCTACTCCACAGTGTTACTTCAATTATGATACTAACAGTCTAACACAACACAAGTATCTATCAAACCTGATACACTCACCTCAAATTTCAACTTAGACGTGCCCATGCTTGTCCGATGCTTTTGCCAGAATTTTTCTGGCTTGATGATAAATGCAATGCGAATGATATCTGCTACACATTCCTTCAAAAAAAAGAGGAAAGGGGGAAAAAACATGATACAATTATTTCTAATGCTAGGAGTACACAGCAAAACACATGAAGAAGCAGACTCTAAGTAAATGCTTTATATGTGACACCATTTACAAGGAATGCTCAGAATGGGTGTCATTCTCTTCCTCATCAGGTTTCTTACATGGCATGTTCAATCTTGGTTGTATTTGCAGACACCAACAGTAAACACAAAATAATACAATTGAGGTTAATTATTGAATCATGTTAAATGATGACTTCACCATGTTAAAGTGAATCTTGATACTGCAAATGATCAGTATCAACTACCCCATGATACAAGTATTGGGTCAATGAAAGGTCACCCAATCAGAAAGTGATATCACTATGAAAGGCTAACAAGACCTACATTTCATTCACTTATCAATTTCATCACTAGAATAGAAGTTCAACATTCTCACCTGGAGAGCTTTCAGTGCACACTTAGCTTTCTGCCAAGTTGACTTTCTGATATCTATAATAACTGTGAAGCCATGCTGGATAACCTCTTCACTAGAAAAAGAAACACAACATTTGTTGAAAATGTACAGATTGTTAATCTCACCCAGCAGTAATGCTCATGAATTACACCTAGTATTAGCAAAGAGTATATCGCAACAAATCACACAGGAAAGTACTTAGAAATAAATTCAAATGCATAGCTGGTGGTTTTTTGACATTTCTCTAATACTTCCAAATGTACAGTATGTTACATTGAATCTTTACACTTGTACCTTTCCATTGATGTATGACACATTGTATTATTTTCTTATGGGACTCGGTAAAACTTGATCAGAACTAACACTTTTGGACAAGGAATTTGCTCTTTTCACTTTCTGATTCATTACTTGCATAACATGTGGGGTTCTTCAAGGTTCCATCTTAGGTCTTTACTCTTTATTATCTATGTCAATGACATAGCTAATGTTTCAAATATTTGTACTATTGTTCTCTTTGCAGACGTTACTAGAATTTTCTTCATGGGCAACGATATCAGACTTCTGGAATATACCATCTTCAATGAATTAACTTTCATGATTGGTTTTCAGCTAACAAGCTGTCACTTAATGTAATGAAAACATTTTTGTTATTTAGTTAGTCTAGTTTTGGAAATGGATTGAGTGTTACTGACATTAATATAACCATGAAAGGCAAGGCACTGCAAAAGGTCTGTCATAATTAAGTTTCTAAATGTTATTATTGACTGCATCCTTACATGGAAGCCTCATATTGAATCTGTTTAGTAGTGTGAAAGTTGCCCAAAGTACAAGTATATTGTTGAAATTAAAACATTAGTTTACCACAGAAAATCCTTCGTTCCCTTAACCTTACACTAATTTGGCCTCACATTTCTTACTTTCTTCCAGTCTGGGCCAGAACAATTAAAACACACCTGAACAGACTTATTGTGCTTCAAAAGAAGGCGGTCCGCATATTTGTTCTGTAAACTCATAAATGACCACACTAGCAACTTGCTTACTTCCCTCAATCTGTTGAAATTCACCGATCTTATCCACGTCCAAGAAGCTACATTTGTTTACCGAATTATTCACAATATTGCTCCCACATACTTAAAAATTTCTTCTCCTTTAACTCTGACATGCATGACCATAATACAAGGCAGTCTAGACGTTTTAACACTAATACTTTAACGCAAAGCTTACGTGTACGAGCATCCTCAGCTTGCAATAATCTGCCTACTAAAATTCATAACTACAACTAACTATCCTGTTTTAAGAGCAAGTATACTAAGCATTACCTACATAATTATTAATCAATTGGTTTATTGTTATTCCTTAATACCTTTCTCGTTCTCTACTTATTTTTTTCTTCCCTTTTTTTTAGGAAAGGGAGTGACCTGCCTCACAAGCCTACAAAGGTTTCTTAGATCCTTTCGTAACATAAATTGAACTTTCAATTTTGACACATAATTTGTATATAGTGTTATTATTGTATGTTACGAAGAAACAAAAATAAATGAAATGAAATATCCAGGGTCAAGTAAAGTAACGTCATTGTCACTTCAAGGGTGACAGGTTAGAATAGCTTGAAAAATGTGCATGATTTAAATAGGAGTTTAACAAATTTATGTAAAAACATAGTCCAGAGCTACATCGTACAATTCTGCAGACTTAAATCCATCACATCAAAATTCCAAAACTTACTAGTTTGGATTTTTTTAGACAGGATTTCTGCAATACCTGTTGCCACTCTTTTATTATAAATCCCATCAACAGTACCTGGTCTACAAATCTGGTAACATTTTAGCACTGCACCTACAGTACTGTAACCCACTTCCGGATGTCCTGAAAAACTAGTTCTTTCATAGGAAGCTGTGTTAATTGTAGATACAAACCTCAACAGTGGTAAATTCAGGAAAGAAGGATTTAAGGGTTGCAGTACAGTGCTAGACTGTTCCAAAGCATAATACAGGTATATCTGGAAATAACTGCAGTAGGATGAACACAGGTAAGGCAGAGGTGCAGTAGATAACAAATCACTTACTTTGGTATACTGGTGAGATAAAGAACAAGTTGAATTAAAGTCATCGAGTCTATTTTCTCCAGAACAGATCCAGCTGGGAAGGTGAGCACTGGTCCACCCCTTTTGTCCCTTCCACCTAAGGGATAAAATGTAGTCAATATTACCTAACAGTGTATTTAATCTCATGACAAAGCTAGATTATCCTACCAAACTTTAACATTTATTGCTTCTTGCAACAGAGTGAGTTTTTAAGTCTTTACAAACATTAAAACAATCAGCACAAGCTTAAACATGTCCCATACCAAACTCAGCGTGATTAATTATAAGATTAGTGTACCGTAGGAATGACATTTTTCACACATAGCACTTAACAACATGTTGTTATTGAATGAATAAGTTATCAGCTTGAAGTAAATTTGTGTATAATATCAAATGTATAAACAAGGAACAAAGGAAGACTCTTAAATGATGTGCAAACAGTCCTGAACAGCCAGTCTACAGATTCTGAATATTTTAGTTAAGAATATTAAGTCATTTAACCAATCAAGCATGCCATAGTCTAAGACAAGTCTTGAGCAGCATGAGGTAAAGTAGCTGTTCACATTGCTGGTTAGCATATTTTAAACACTATTTATATATATATGCTCTATAATCCAACAACAACGCATTTCATTAGCCTACTAATTAAGCTTAAATTAAAACAAAAATAGGAAAAAACTATAAAGTTTCTTTTAATTCTGATATAGTTTTGGCTTTTTGCATAATGTGTTACTGTATTTGTACAGTATGTGAAACAGTTTCTGAGTGACTAACATTTGAGAACTCAAGGAGGATCACGATCGTGTTTTTCATGTCATAGGTAATAAAGCTGGCCCAAGACATGTGAACATTTGAGAATGGGTTGTGGATCACAATCGAAGGAAATAGTTTAACGCATGCGTGAAATTGTTATGATGGTTATCCACTGGGCCCAACTTCAGAGGTTTTGTGTTTATAAGCAAAAGTAACAAGGGCAAATAAAGTGAGATCTAGGGTCGCATGATCCCCAAACATAAACACTATTATCTTAGCTACTGTACCCTTGCAGAATTCAGGACCCTCCCCCAAAAGGGCATCACAATTGCAGGATCTGCTCCTGAGTGTGTGAGTTTCACACTACAAACTTGCAATATCACATCCTCCTTGCATTCTCAAATGTGAACAAGGCTGTTGGAAATGATGAAGTTGCTAAAGACGATAGGGGCCATAGCCTAATGATGACATAGAGTAGACTCTTAACTAAATATTTAAAGGGTAATTGAGCTGTTATGGAAAGGAATGATGAATGCTTCAATCACATAGGAAATCATAGTAAACCATGTAATGATACCACATCATTGCCGTTTCATATGATTCATTAGACCTACTGTAACGTGACTTACATTCTACAAAAATTGAGAAGACTAGAACCAGACCAATGTCCAGGTTCTGGCACGGGGAGGGGGGATTTTTCCTCCCTCCCCATGTCCCATGTAGACTCCTGTTCCCCCCAACTAAGCCATCAAAATGTCAAAATGTCTACAAGACTTCCCAAGTTACAGAATAGAGCACAGAGTGAATCTGAACTGTGAAGTATGTTTGGGTCCAATAAAACTTATTCGCAAGGACTGATTTCTTTCCTTGGATTCTAGAACTTGTCAAGCCAAATTGACAGGAAACTAACAGCAAGCATGCCCTCTCTGGGGATAAAATGCGACCGACTCAGAAATTTCCTTCCTTGAAATTTATGTCCGTTTCCAATTACATAAATTAATCCATTACACATACTGGATGCCGCAAACTCTACAAGAGACCAGATAGATGACATTAGAGGTTGTGCAAGTGATGTGAACCTTAGTCTAGTGTGTGAGTTGTTGGTGAAACTAAAACCACCCTCAAGAAGCAGTTCTATGGCCACAGATCCACAGTTAACACCATGAAGACTGAGACCCTGGTTGGAGAACCCTATAACCTTCCCAACCATACCATTAATGATATGTCCCTACAGGGGATTGAATTCCCAAATACTTACCAGTTGGGGATTTACGAACGACGGTCCCTTTGATTGAATAGAACAGTCTTCATGCGTCTTCATACCACCTTTCAGGTGGTACGATTGCATAAGATTGTTGATTTGTTTATATTACACAGCTCATGTTTATAACTTTTGTCAAGGTTTTCCAGATGATCAGCAATGGGTGGTGTCTTTTTTACTTCATATGCCCTCCACCCACCCTGCTTGTGCGCTACGAACCTGTAGGACCTTGGGTAGATTCGGAAGGAAGAGGTAGTAGGTGTTACGTGGGGGCGCAGTGCTAAAATGTTACCAACTGTTGTAGGCTAGGAAGATTAAGTGCATAAGTAGAATGGAGACAGGTAAGAGGCTCCATTCAACCTCATGGGTTCAACATTGACCTTTCTTCTGCTTCCGCCCCCCCCCCTTCCATCTCCGAGTGTTTCCCCCTCTGTCACCCCTCTTCTCGTAGCTCTCTTCCAACTTTTTGTCTCCACACTTTTATATCTTTGTCCTCCAGTTTATTCCCTAGTCCCTACCCTCTTCCCTTTATCTTCTCTTTGTCCCTCTACAGTTTATCTCCTACCTCTCCTCATCCCCCTGTTGGTTTCTTACTTATCTCCATCCATTGTCTACTAATCCTCTTACATCTTTCTCCTTTGTGTTCACCCTGCTCATTAACCTGTCTGTGTTCTGTGTGTCTATTTGTCCCTCCTGTTACTGTAACTTGTCATTCAGCCTCTGAACAAGATCCTGCTAGGCCCTCTCAGTTATAAATCCTCATTATGCATCCATTATATAGCTTCCCTAACAATATAATCTTTTTACTTTTGTGCTGTACATAAATGATCATGCTATTATGACAATTTACATTTGCAGAGATCAAGGGATTGAAAAATTCAAGCCATGGAAAACATTGGTGACCCATGTATTCAAACAAGATTAACATTTGAATCAAGATGCATGCACTAGCAAATGTATTGACCTCAATACGTAATATTGAAAAGCGAGATAGCCTATACAGGGAACTATTCTTTCTGGACTTGGTTTTTGGCCAAAACTTATATTTTCTGAAAATATCTTACATAAAATAAACATCAAGAATATGAGTTACAAGCTAAGACAAGATTATCAAATTTGCTGAATAAATGATGGGTCTGTCAGGTTGCAAGTATGAAAATTCTTATACTTTACTGCTTCATCCACAAATTTGTGCAAAATTGTGACCCGTATCTGAGTTTATATTTTTGGATGTGATATTTGACTGCCTGGTTTTGGACATCTTGATAAGATGATGCACAGAGCACAAAACTGGAAAATTCTGGGTATTTTTTTTCACATTCATCTCTTGTTACTGTTGTCATTTTATAGTTTAACCATTTTGCAATGTCCCCTCCCTAATACAACATTGCATATACATATATATATTTGATGCATATCTCATGAGTGTGTTGATAGGTTTCTAGCAAAAACTACAAGAAAAGAGTGCTTATGTTGTCATATATTGACAGATCAAATCTATATCTGACCCACTATTACATCACAGCAAAAAGTTTGAAATCTCTACACCCACCTGACAAGATGGCAATTTGTTCATGGAGAAGAGGCAACATATTCTTGGCCCTGGGTATCTCCCTGGAACAGGAATCTGTATGAGTGACACCTGAAAAGACAAAGTGAAATAATATTTATTAAAGTACTAAGAAGACAAACTTTATGTATTGAGAAAAAAGAACACCTAATAAGTTAAGTTGAAAGGTTATGGCAGGTTCTGAATATAGCCGATGAAAAGTAATTATTTAACAAATGAATAGAAATAATCAACATGTTAATACCATAAAGCCCTGAAGATTCCTTGCCATAAAAGACTTCATTAAAATTAATTAAAATTACTCTTTAGGTAAAAACTGAACTTATCCAAGTAAATGAGATATGACATAAATCTAGAGATATTGAAGTAAAAACTAAAATTTTGTATCACAAGCAAAATAGATCAGCAAACCATTTGCATAAAAACTTCTTGGTTTCATTTCATTTTGGGTAGAGGATCCTAGGTGACTGGAACAACAAACTACTTTGAGCTATTCACTTGCAGGTAAATTTCATTATTTGTGTGCAAAGTACTGTGCACAACAAAACAGTTATATATGTCTCCATATTCTATTACAAACACACACAAACTGATATATGTATCCTGATTCCTGACTGTAGGCAACATCATTTAACTGCTGTGAGGTATATTATGATTCATTCTTTGCAGCTATATAATTTAGCCCCTTTCTCTTAAATTGAGCAAAATTAAATTTTTTAAACCCAAACACTGCGACAATCATAACCTTTTATCTGAGAAATTTCATTTAAATGAACATTTCATTTTCTTATCATGCATCATTGATAAATCAATAAATAGCATCGAAAGAATACCTTGTTGACCAGGCTGTTAAGTCTCTACATTAACAAAGACCTACAGTAGTTTAAGGCTATTACCAGAAATTTCTTAAAGGTCTTAAAGGTCTTAAAGGTCAACTATATGGAAAAGTTTCTTGAGATTACGTAATCGGCCTGCCTTGGTCGTAAAATGACCTCTTCTTACCAATTAGTTTGCAACACCTGCCACATATTTTTTCTTGTATCAGGGTCTTTGTGTGAATGCTGTATGATAACTATGTACACTGTAGACATGAACATATTTCCACACAGTGTTTACACAAAGAGCCTAATGGTGTTAAGAAGTTATGCAGGCCAATTGTAAAGTCTGAGGTCGATTTACGACCGTAGCAGGTCGATTACATAATCACAAAACTTTCCTAGGTAAAGCGTGCTATAATTGGGGCCAATAAAGCTGATCTTTAAGGTTGGAAATGATGGGAATTGCTTATTAAGTTTCCATGTTTCTTTCAAGCCGTTCCCACGAAAGCGGGCTTGCTTCACCCTTGTTCGACCTATCAAGGGAGGACAAATTGCTCCACTCTTTTTCTGCGTGGGAACGGGGCTAGCCCGAGCTTGATCAAGCCCCTCGTGAGAGGTGGGGTTAGGACAGCTTAGCCCGGGTTAAAGTTGTACCACCCAAAATATTGCTTTCAGAGACGAACAATGTTTTCCCTGCGCAGTGCAGTGACTTTTTCAAAAGCTGGTAAACGTCGGCTGTACCAGGAAAGTCCCGGTAGAAAATAGTATGTGTGCGCTACTTGGATGATGTATGCACTTGCCAAAAAGACTCACTGCCTAGCTGTCGATGGCTGCTCGTATTCTCTGATGGAATAATCTATTACAATTGTGTAACTAAATTCTCTGCAAGATCGTGATTTGCCGCAATGTTTTAGCTTTGTCAGTGTCTCTGTACTAAGAAACGTGTTGAACATTTTCACTGAACACGTGGTCATACAAATACAGTAAATGCCTCATCCTTTGCCCACAATTGAAATCAATAAACTGGTATTTCAAGTAGGGTTTCTTTGACAGTTAAGTTTTAATTACAGTCATGGACAGAAATCGGATGCTGATCACATTCAATATGCCCTTAAAACTATGCCGTAATTATGAACAGAAGAACAGTGTCTATAAAGTGATACTGAGAATATCTTTAGTACAAAATAGCAAAATATTTCCTGGGAAGCTGGTTGGGACGTTTCCCAAGGTTTCCCAATCATGGCGCAAAGCCTGGAGTTAACTCGTTGAAATGCGGGTTCAAATTGTAGGGCTCATCTGCGGTATCAATTTTAGCTCTACCTATGCATCCTTGAAGCAAACCAGAGTTCAGAGTCTGTGGGAACGGCCTATATGTGTCCTTCTTTAGTGTTGTTGGGGGTGCTACTCTCGCTATGAAGTTAATACTATATTGAGCACTATTACCGTCAACAATGGGAATTCATCTGATCATTTGACAAGAAATACATCTAGCAATTACCAGTAATGATCAGAAACAACAACCTACACAATGGTAATTTGAACTTAAATTTGCTATCACTTTACCACCATGCTAACATGTGGTCTACTGTAATTCAAATGAACGTTAACTGCACAATGAAGGCCTTATACCAGAAATGCACATCATTTGATGAATGTCTCATGTACCTGTAGTTATTGTGCATGTACGTATGTTGTAAGGGGCCTTGCCTTGAGAACCATTTTAGCTTGTAATGGCTTTAAAGCTTAGTGGAGTTGAGTGACACGTCACTTTTGTGTCTACACATGTTCTTTCCATCACTGGCTTTCCTGTTGTAGGAAATCAATCTGTTATAACAGTGTCAATATTAATAACATGTCAACCTATTTGTAGTTATTTAGTTTAATACTACAGCATGATCTATTTAAGCAGAGAGTGCAGGGGAAAAGATCCACTCACCTTAATAATTCATTCTCAAGTGATTCTATCATTAAGAAAACACTCAATAACGGAAATTATACAAACAATAACAAAAGGTACGAGAGAACATGTCAATTGCCCATGATCCACAGACAAGGTAATCAATGAATAACCTTTATGCTAAGGGTACAGAACTTCACAAAGTATTTTGAATGGGTTCTCATAATACTGTAGGTTAGTAATATGCTTTGTACAGATACTGTACCTGATTATCAAAATAATGTTTTGGACGAATTTTTCTTTGCTTCCTGTTTAATCAATCTTGCATACTGTCATAATTAACAAGTTGAGATCAAGTTCATCTTTCTAACAACATCAGAGATTTCTTATCACAAGTTTACAATTACTGTACATACCTACCAGGCCTCGACAAATTTTTTTAAAACTACTCACCAACTGGCGACTGAGTCTAAAATTCTACTCGCCAAAACGTTAAATTTACTCGCCATTTTTTCTCGCAAAGTGTTTGTGTGATATAAGCC